>BQNB010188167.1:0-11974 GCA_026074375.1 Tanacetum coccineum
GAAGCTTCGGGCTTATGTAACAAATACTTTGTTAAATCCAATGTATCGGTTTTAAATGACTTTTTGGTCGTTCTATATATATGTTGTGTTATTGATCTATGAAGTAACACGCCTCGGACCCTTATTCCGCTGCGACCTAATATGGGGGTGTTACATATTAGGTAGGCCATGTCTAGCAACTGCTCATACTGAAATTGATGTCTTCAGAAAATTGATTTCATTAGAGGTGGGAAATGAAAAACTAATGTTTAACATTGACAATTTCAATGAGACACTTAAGCCTATAGAATTGGTGTGTGGACTTAGGGGTATTAAGTGCAATACAGAGGATGATTTTCTAAAAATTGATCATGATTTATTTTTGTATAAATTTGCTTTATTTATAAAAAACAACCAGTTCAAATACTTGTTTTCTATCGACACATATATTTTCACTTTTGAAGTCTTTGTGCACGAATCATACGATGAAATCGAATATAGGTGGGACACCACACTTGATCAAGAATAACCATGGAACATTAAATCTTTAGACAAGCTTCACAGCAACAAGCAGCATGAAATGCCTTCTTTAATTTTGCAACAAAAAGGAGAATCACATGAGTTTTGGGTGTCTTGTGACCCTTATGAAGACCAATGTGATGGAGGGGACATTCCTTGCGATGAGGAGAAAAAAATTATTAGATATGCATGAATGATGACGAAAGGATTGATGTTTCGTGGTAAGGAATGAGTTTCAAGGATTGGGTGAGAGTGAGCCATGGTAAGATGACTGAGGAAAGAATGTGGAAGGATTGGTAGAGAGAGGACCCTAGTGTGAATTTCGACTATGAAAATGAAGAAAAATCCATTGGTTAAGAGCCATATTTACCATGCACTCAAGAAGAAAGCTATTGTGTGAACTAATGATCAAGAACAGCAGGCAGGCTATAGTGAAGATTCAAAAAATTTTGGAGATGAAAAGAAGGAACTGACACGGGATCTTATAGAGGAGAGTTTAGATGATGATTGGTACACGAGAACGATCGATGATGATGACGATGACTTGGATTGTTTGGTAGATTACGTAGAATTGAAATCACATGATGGATTTGTTGACACTGAAGACGAAGCCTATAAAGAAAGGATGTGCAAATTGCTTGAAATTTCATACAAGAAGCCATCACCAATAACAATCAAGAAGGTTGAGGTTACAAGGTACACGGCCGACCAAGAGGAAAGTTACATAAAAGTCAAGATTATGGAAATTTAGGAGATGCCTAGGACCATATCTAGTGTTGCCATGATAAGGGCTAATTTGATGAAAGAAATAAACGAGGAAGGAAGCGGTCCAAGAACAACGTAGACCCGGTTTGAGTCTAACTTAAAGACTCGGTAATAAACAAAAGTACTTGTCGGGAGACAACCTGTCTTATATCCTTCTGTTTCATTTTATTTAATTTCTGTATTTTGTTTGGTTTTGTGTTTTCTTCATCCTGTTTGTATGTTCCTACAATGAAGGAAAGAAGAATGAAGTCGCCCTAGCTCATGATTAAGTTGGAAATTTTGGGACGTGGCTACAGTAGGTAACTACGGCGTGACTTGGATATACCAGTTACGGCGTAACTTGGATATACTAGTTACGCCGTAACTGGTCTCCCAGTTTTACTATTTGCCCAGGTCTACTTAATTATGGCGTAATTGGCTTGATTTAGTTATGCCGTAACTTCTTCGTGTAGAAAACTTTTTGAAATTAATTTAAGTTTATACAAAACCTTTTACATTTTGTCATGAACGTTGTGCGTAGGGGTGTTATCGGGTTGGGTTGTCGGGTTATCTGGTTAATTAGGTCGGGTTTAATCGGGTTATGACTTTTGAAAGTATGACCCACAACCCGACCCGATAAGAGATCAGGTTATGGGTTTGGATCTAATCGGGTTTGGGTTGACCCGATAATAATGTTAATACTTAATATTGTCTCTTAAAAGGTAAATCTACAATATAATTTAAAAATATAGTATCGCATTGAAAGTAAACTATGTATGTAAAAAGTAAACAAACTGCACCAATATTAATATTAAATCTTACACTTCTACGTAGTTTTTACATGCTCAAATAGTACGTTATCAGCTTCTTGTTTGAGAAAATATCAGACCAAGATATATACTACACATGCATGATGTTATATACAGACACCAGATCATAAGAATAAAAATACCTTTCGCACTTCCAATATACTACACATGTATGATGTTATATTCAGACATCATATCATAAGAATGAATATACCTTTCACAATTCAAGATGTATCACAGTAAGCAAAACGATAATTTGTAAAAATGAAGACTAATAACAAAAATAAGATCATGCTACAATTAGGATTTAGGAGTACTAAAGCAGTAACATATTATAGAGTATAGATAATGAGCCGTGAAATGTAAATGTTGTTAGGGTTCTAAAAGTTTAATTTACTAAAAAAAGTTACATTATATATTCGGTTCTTATCGGATTGACCCGATAAAATAAAGAACTCAACCCTAACCCAACCCTATAACAATATCGGGTTATCAGGTTCGGGTCAAATTAACCCGATAAGCTTTTTCAACCCGATTAAACCCGGCCCCATAAGCCTTATCGGATTTGGGTTCAGGTCGGGTCAACCCGACCCTATTGACACCCCTATTTGTGGGTGTGTTCCTTGAAAACCATCACGAGACTTCACTCGTCCACTCGCGATACCAAAGGGTTTAAAAGGCTAGTTGCATAAGATAAATGCAACCGTGATTCCTACGAAAGTGAGTTAGGTTTTTCATTTCATTTGTTTTGTTTACTTATTGTTTTTATAGTATATTATACATGGTTTGTTAAGTGAATTCAGGGAATTGACGTTTCCTTATTGATCTTAAAGCGGGACACGTTCTAATATGTATATCTTCGATCATACCGAGCAAACTCATGGGAGTCTTTTGTTTTAATTCTACTTTTTCCTTCAACTTTTACCATTTTATGTACAATAGGGATATTATACAACTCAAGTGGGGGGATGGGAGTATAATTACCACTTGACCGATATTTACCTTCGTTTTGTCTAGTTTATTTTGAGAAATTATGCCATTTATAAATTTTCTAGTGACGGGGAGACTGTGGATTATGTCTTATGAACAAACTAGAAATTATTCCATTTAAAGATGATCAAATTCTCACGCCTTGATATATGAACAATAGGATGGATGGTAATTAGTGACGGGGAGACTGTGGAAACTAGAATACTTGTTTGTTTATTTTTATTTATCACCTTTATATGTGCATCCCATGTCTTTTATCCTATCCATATTCATTCACTACCTTAACCTTTAGCTTGCTCGAGTTAAGGAATTGAGCAATCATATGTGTCTCGTTTATGGATTTAAACGATCATGTGTAGTTTTGTCGCTTTTTCTGGAGCATTGGTATCGGTAAAGATTACAAGAATGATTCACTCCTTTAATCCTTACTGTTGTATCAACCCTTGTTGTCTTTGAGAATTGTCTAGACCTTAGCTCTTGTGGTGAAGTTTTGTGTACTCGCCAAACTTATGATAGAATACATGCTATGACTGAGCGTTTGAGTGATCACTCCGAAAATGAAACACATAGACTAGTGAGTGTTTGAGTGATTTGTTCCCCTTTTCGTGAGGTGTTCGACTTTGATGAATACTAGCATAGGTTGCTTTTAAATTCATATCTTCCAAGATAACTTAGGGGATATCTTCTTAGAAATGATTCTAAAAGGTTGGTTTGAGGGCAAGTAGAAGTCAAGTGGGGGGATATTTGATAACATCAAATAGTTCATACTTTTTATATCAATTTCCCTTGTAAAAATGCTCATAATTATTGTATTTCTATGAAATATGTACTTAATTGATTCATGTTTTGTTTTTAGGAAAATATAAGCATTGGAATGAAAAGACATAGAAATGGAAGGGTGCGTGAAGAAATATGCATAAGTAGCTACTCCAGACGATAGTTACAGCATAGTTGGCTCGTTGAAACTACACCTTAACCCATATTCTGCCCGACCTAGAAACGCCTAATCAAGTTCATAGTTACAGGGTAGTTAGCCCATTGGGGTTAAGCCGTAACAAAGGGCGAAAATCAATTCAAGAGTTACTACGGGGTAACTCATGCCCTTGAGTTACGTCGTAACTATGTGATGCTTTGAAGACATACGTATAATATGGGAGTTATGGCGTAACTCCTCACTTAAGGTTATGCCATAGTTAGATCGAGCCTATATATACAAGCCCTAATTCTGCTTATTTCGTCATTCTCTTCACTGAAGACTCACAAGGGACGACTAGGGCTTCTTTGTAAGGAGTTTTCTAGCCTTACTCACCACCATTCCAAGGGAGGATTCGCTTTAAATCATTATTGGTATTATTCATTCATCGAGTATTTGTAAGAATCTTAATGTTTAATCAATCAACAATTACTTTCATTATGTTTTCTACAATTTACAATATGAGTGGCTAAGCACTTCTAGTGCTAGCCTAGTTATGTATTTATTATTGTGTTGATGTATATTTATTAATCTAATCATCGCTTTTATGGACATTCTAATTGCTTGTTGATCGATCCTCGCGTTTTGGTAGTGCTAAGGCTAGTGTAGATCCTTTTAGCTATTGAGTAGGCGTGAATAGTTGACAAGTAGTCTAATAGGTTACAAGAAAAAAGATGGCATCTATTTCGAGTATAAGGGTTGTCCATACCACCACATGCATTAGATTAAGCACTTATAAAGCACAGGAAATATTCTTGTTATTTTGCACCTAATGGGAGGGTTAAATGTCGAGTAGTAGGAATGTTGGCATTAGAAAAGTATTTAGAGTAGTTGGAGGTTTAATGACTATGACCTAAATGCCTTATTTCCGTGAGCAACGAGATTGATATCATAGGGAGTATAGATTAGGTTATGAATACAACTACGGCCTAATGATATTAGAACCACCATATAAAACGAGAATTAGACATTGCACTAGGAAATAACATCTTCACATTAATAGAGTAGTAACTAGGCTAGTACGCCTTTCTCCCTTGATTATATCTTTTGTTTATATTTTTTCATTTATTTTCCTTGCATTTTTACAATAAAAACAACTTTCAAAATGTGACAATTAAATTGAGATTTTAGACCTAACACTTAGCTCTTGGGGCGACATCGGATTTACCAAAACCTACACACGATTGGGTTCTTTACTCGTTAGTGCGTTGTAGATCATATGTAGTAGAGTTTTATAAATTTTAAACTTGGTAATTAATTTTAAAAAAATACGCATCAAGATGAAAGATTGCTTTTTTGTAGCAATACACAGCCTACCCAACCCCATGCAAGTTTTAATATAAGAATCGAATAACATAAATTTTCAAAAATGACTTGCCACTTTCTTGCCTACATTGGAACCCCATACACATAGTGCAAGACCATAAATTTCCAACCATATCATTCTTTCATTAGCTTTAAACGAAGGAGAAACAGTTTTGACAGAAGACCATAGTTTCTTCAATCTCGCGTTTTCTTTAAACGCCTTATATGAAGTCTCATAGTTGAAATGAAACCACACCTATAGACCTCCCACGTGGTGTATCTTAAGCTCGAAAAATCCTTCATTTATACAAAGATAATAAAGATTACTGATTGTATCGACGTTTTTCACTTTAACCAGAGCAACTTTAGATGTATCAACCACTTTAACGAGGTCAGGATCATTTAGTTGAATAGACTTAGATTTCTCCTTATCCTGTCTAACATCTTTCGAAATACTCTCTCCTTGTGCCACCGACACAAATGTTTTTTCACATTGTTATCAACGGGAACATTAAGATTCATTACAGGTCGCATTTGTACTGATCTGACATCTTTAGTCACCACATTAGTTCCACTTTTTGGCATTCTTTGAAATCTAGAAACTAAAACGTACAAGTGACAACTACCAATCCAAATATTAGAGAGGGATTTTGCAAACTCTTCTTCGTATGGAACCCGCACGAACATAACAAAACCAAAAACTTTCCCAAGTCTTGGACGTTTGTTTAACATAAAATCGTCCACGATATGACCATACGGTTGACACACTTTCCAAAGCCCCTTAGCATCTAACAAATCTAGGAAGTTTGAAACATATAATAAAGCTTTGGTTCTCTCCAAATCGTTTACGAATGGATTATCGATATGTTTTTCTTTCTGCAACTTATTCATATGGAAAACCCACATCCAACCATTTGAATCAGACGTGGTTTTAGACATAAGGAAGAGAAAAAAAGAATAAAGAAGAAAGGGGAATGGATAGGGTTTTAAAATAAATTTTGAACGAAAATGAATTGAAAGAAAAAAATAAAACCTAATCGATATGATCAAACACTATGGTCCCAAGGAAACATCACATGTAACATCAACTCGTTAACTAAGATCAATCAACAAAAGATCATAGGCAAAACAAGGATGTTAATAATTACATCGCAAGGGAGGTAGTAGATCGATCATTATTAAGAGAGATGAACCCTAAAACCCTAAAAAACATTCCAATCCCTATGGTCCCAAAGCAACTAACCTGTAAGGAACTTCATTATCAGAGATTAATCATAAGTGATAATTCTCGCAATAATTCCTTAGCAGGTACGTGACAAATGTAAGGTAATAGATCAGAATGTATTAGAGTTCACGGAGGTCGTGGGAAATCGCCTAGGGTTGTTATGGGGTGTTGGTTTTAAAGAAATTGCCTAGGATTGTTATTATTATTATTTTATTCATATTTAACAATAAAACTATGAGATGGGTTATTGGTACCCTTAACACACCAACAACACCCCTTATGTGTTTTTGTTTTTTATATTTTTATATTTTTATAATTTTGTTTAAATTAAAAAAATTATAAAACTGAAAGTATAAAAGAAAGTATAAAGTTTAATAAGTCAAAAATATTAAACTGAAAAAAAAATACATAACATAAATTGATAAAAAAAAAACTATGTTATACTGGATTGTTTAGGGAGTATTGATTGTAGAAAATAGACAGGGGTACTTATAGTAACACCTTAAAAATATATATTAACATACAATATAACACCTCATGTTTTAGGTCATTGTACAACATTATGTAATTCACAATTTATTTTTAGGGTTTTACGCGTTTGCTCTTAAATCGTAATCGTTAAGCTAAATCGCGTAAACTAAAAATGACCATTCAATGTAAACGGGCATTAAACGATTAAACGTTTACATCAAGCAAGTGTTAAATGATTATTATGAGGATAATTATCAACTTTGTTCATCTTATTTTTATTGGTTACGTAAAATGCTTACGTTTCGCGATAAAATGCGTTTCGGCATTCCCGGAAGCACCAAAACCTAACTACGCTTAAACAAATACCCACGATTATACCCAATACACAAAATAATCAAAATATCATCCCATATATGAGTATGTGTCCAAATTTAGTGAAGATAGGACCAACAAATATCTAGGTTCATGTTACAAGCCTTAAATATCAAGGTTTGGCAAATATCAAAGGAACAAAGCCTTACACCTTTGTTACCACTTGACTACTTGCCCTAGGAATCTTCCTTGAATGCCTTGCATAAGTCTTGCATGTATATAATGCCTAAGCTAGCAAGTAAACACACATCTTCCATTTTCCAAAGTGTAAACAAGAACAAAAACTCTCCCTTTCTCTCTTACAAAGCCCACGGCTCAAAACTCATAAAACACTCAATCCATAGCTTGATTTTCTATCATCATACAAGCATTCTCACATCATATTTAAGGTATTCTAAGAATAATTGAAGGGTTGGTTAAGCTTTGAAGAGGTTTTAACAAGATATTGCAAGATTAGGGTTTTGGTTGAAATTAGGGTTTTCACCTTATATTTTCAAGCCAAGGTTGTTAATCACAAGGGTGTGGTTGTTATTCTTCTCTATACTCATCCACACAAGGTTATTTAAAAGCTTAATCATTTCATAACTATGATTTTATGTGTTCATATGCTCTATTTAGCTAAATCACCATTTAGGATACTTTTGAATATGTAAAAGGGATTTTTACTTATGATCAATGTTTTTTCAACTTGTTTACATATTATATGGATGCTATTATGATGTTAAAATGGAATTATAACTCTTGTACACACTTGGTTAAGTATAAAAATGAATATGTACAAATTAGGGTTTCCTATGACTATTGTTGTTGGATTAAAGTAAGGTTAGAGGACTTGTTGTCTTGAACCATGGATAAAATATGAACTAATGGACTTTATATATGTAAGACATAAGATATAAATGTTGTAAAGTAGTTGTAATAAGGTGTTGAAGCTTAATGGTACAAAAATCAAGCTTAAAACATGCCGTAATCATAAAACTTCAAAATTTCTGTTTTGGTTCGAATTTGGAAGCAGCCATATTAGGTTTTATAAATATAGTACATCTCATAAGGATTCCAAAATGATAAGAAACTCGAAAAACGGATTAATAACGAAGAAGATACACTAGTTACGAGTTTACGACGTTAAATACTTTATAAAACAAATTTTATAAAAATTACTATTCATGGCAGTAAACCTTATACTATGTAAACATCATAATATGATAAACTTTCAATTCGAGAAGTGTTCGAAAGGAATCCCTAAAAAACCGGAGCTATAACGAATAAGATACGACTAAAACGGGTTTTACGTTAATTTAAAAGTATAAAAACATTTTATATAGTGTTATGACAGTAAAAACATATTCATCATAGGTATATCAAAAAACCTAAAATAATGTGATTTTATATCACTCGTCTTAATACACGAAAGCCGTGGGCGTAAAAACACCAGAAACGGACTTAAAACGACAAAGTTTATGTCATTTTTTGCTAAAGGCGTAATTATAACGTTTTTACTTTTATAAATACGATTTCACTTAAAGGATTAGGATGGTGATGATATCTATTTTATAGATATATTATGGTTATTAGTTATCAAAGTTATATATTACTAGGGATTTTCATAAATGAGGCCTCTTCGGATGGCGGTATTGACGAGTAGTTGGGATTTTACGATTTAAAGTGTCCTGCTCCTCGTAAGTCATGTCATTAACCTCTTTAAATTATGATAGCCCCAATGATAGTACGATGATAATCTATATAGTATTATATATGGGTAGTCTGTTAGACAACGTACTTGAATACTGGATTTGACCTATAATATCTTAGGTTGCATTCGGGCGTTAGCGATGACGCATTTTTAACTGGGGATATTTATTATCAATTTATCTCATCAAGTGTGAGTTTCATTAGCCCCTATGTTTTAGATTCTTAATTTACAAGTTTTTGAGGTGAGAAACATATGCATGTTTTACAAATTGGACGCAAGTGTACATTTTATCATGATTACGTTTTGCCTAAGTAGCGATAACCCACTATGCCTATGAATCATGAACTGTCAATTACTGGAATGTGAGCGCGAATGATTATAGATAGATCTATTTGGGATTGACCTCCCCGTTCGGGTGACTAGCTATCACTGGAAACGAACGTATATCATGTCGGATTTTGGTTGTTCCGCGGTTGAAACATCATCACGGGCAATGTAGGCAATATTTATTATTGTATTCATTTATGTTCGAGCTTCTGTGTCATGAGCTGGGAAACGTAATTACATTTTGTGATGTCTGCATCTGTTGCATTATCACGGGGAAAGTCTTGCGGTCCTGCATATACATTTACATAAACCTATGAAATTCACCAACTTTATGTTGACATTTTAAATGCAATGTTTTTCAGGAGATCATTAAGCACGAGGTGCGAAGGATACATTGGTGGTTATATTTTAAAGTCATGCATTAAAGATTTAGTCGCATTACATTTTGTATATCTGTTATGGGCTGGAAATCTTTGTAATAATAACAAGTAAACAAGTAAAGCTTCGGGCTTTTGTAACACAACATTTTGTTAAATCCAATGTATCAGTTTTAAATGACTTTTTGGTCGTTCTTATATTATCTTGTGTTATTGATCTGAGAAGTAACACGCCCCGGACCCTTATTCCGCTGCGACCCAATTTGGGGGTGTTACAGATTGGTATCAAGAGCCAAGGTTATAAAGAACCAGGTCAAATGTTTTTGCTGGACTATAACCGTTTTCAAACATTGCATTCATACAAAGGGGTTTTCACGGGACATACATACACTAATTGTGCATTAGTTGGTTGAACTAGATGCATTCATGATTGATATACGTATTTATAAGATATTACGTATATAAGGATAAGAGTCTTATATTAGCATACTTATATAAGCTAATTTTGATTTCAGATATTATCATGTCAGATTCAGAAGATTCTACGGTTACCTACACGGCAGTATCCAGTCCATTTGAGGATGGGTCAGACATTGGTTCACCAGGAGTTGATGGACCACCCATTATGCCAGAGGACCCATATGCTTACATAATGGCTGCTTATCAGGTTCCATCATCGCTTGATTACATACCTGGCCCCGAGGTTCCACCATCGCCTGACTACATACCTGGCCCCGAGGTTCCACCATCGCCTGACTACATAACCTGGGGGGGTGCCCCCCCCCCCCCCCCCCCGGTGTTTGGGGGGGGGCCCCGAGGATCACCTCCCCCACTGGACTTTGTTCCTGAGCCGATGTACCCTAAGTACATGCCACAAGAGGATGAGATACTCCCGGCCGAGGAGCAGCCACTACCTGCTGTTGTCTCACCAACTGCAGATTCACCAGGATATGTTCCTGAGTCTGATCTGGAGGAGGAGCCGGAGGAGGACGATGAGGATCCCGAGGAGGATCTAACTGATTACCCTGCTGATAGGGATGATGATAATGAGGAGGAGGAGGAGCACCCAGCTTCGGCCGACTCTATCCCACCTGTACACTCTATGACTGCCAGGATATATATCCGGGATGAGCCATCCATATCACTTCCTCCTAGGGAAGAGGTCGAGAGACTTCATTCCTTAACCACCCCACCACCATCACTACTTACTCTACTATCATCTCCTTTACCACATACACCATATCCCCTATTTCCAGCATCACCACCAGCATCTGTATTACCTGCATCACCTTTGCAGTTACTATCTTCTGACCACAGGACAGATAGGCCCGAGATTACACTATCACCTCAGAAGAGGTTGGGTATTGACCTTGGTCCTAGGTACGAGATTGGAGAGAGTTCAGCTGTAGCCGCCACTAGACAGATTGGAGGTCGTAGGGCAGACTATAGGTTTGTCGGTACTATGGATACCGAGATCAAATAACGGAGAGCCGAGGAGGTCGGCTATGGGATTAAAGATGTTTAGATAGACCCGAGAGAGGGTGTTGAGGAGGTAACACCGATGACCTTTGAAGGGGTCAATGCTAAAGTGACTGAGCTTACTTCAGTCCAGGAGTAGGACACACAGGATATCTATGCTGTGATAGAGGATACTCAGGACAGGCAGACCCAGATATATCAGAGTGTTGAGACATTGTTTGATGATAGTCAGTACCACTATGAGACTGCACGACTACTAGATCAGGAGGCTCTGGTTTCCCGAGAGGCATGGGGACGCTCCATAGAGGTTAGCTATATGACACGTTCAGAGATTTTGGCATTACGTTCTGTAGTGATAGGTCAGCAGGCAGTGATTTCACAGTTGCAGGCAGCTGACCGTAAGAGTCAGGTTGTGACTTTAGAGATGCTACAGGCAGACTACCAGAGGCAGGTCCAGTTGGCTGAGGCATTAAAGTTGCTGAAAGGACTACAGACTCAGATGGTCGAGTTTCAGAGACAGCATGGACCCGCAAAAGGTCTGGCACAGCCTGATGCACCAGGAGAGGCTGGTAGCAGTTCCTAGATTTGGTTATGTAGTAGCTATGCTATGCAGCCTGTTAAGTATTATGGGTTATTCCCAGCTAGCAGACTGTATAGATCTTTTGTTTTGTTTAGCTACCCAGTATAGGTCTTTTGTTCAGGTATTATCTA
>BQNB010188169.1:0-11974 GCA_026074375.1 Tanacetum coccineum
CTCTACAGACTGTGCACTTGAATCTAAAACGTTATTATTACTCCTTAAATAAACATTCTGTCCTTCTTTCAACACTTTAACTTGTTCCTTAAATCTCTCAAGCTCAGCAGTTAAAGTATCATTGACACTTTTATTTTCTAGATTTATCTTGATACAATTAACTACTTGGGTTTTCAGTTGTTCAATCATAGATAATATCAGTGCATCCTGTTGTGCAGAGGAGTTAGAATTCTAAATAGTTGTCTATTGTGATTCAAGCACATACTGAGAATAAGGAATGATATTGCTATCACAGGTTATTTCAGTCTCTGAGTGGTTCACAATATTTGACCGTTCATAAGACGGCATCGCCTGCACAGCTTGATTAATCATATTATTATTCATATTATCCTAATTGCATACCTTAGCAAGAGCATCTGAACCATAATGAGATAAATTCGCCATGAGAGCAACTTTGGCAGTTTTGAGTTCATCACAATCATAGTCATATGCATCCAAATCATCAGCTTGATAAGCAGCATTGTGAGTAATGACAGTCTGTGTGGTTTGTCCTTCTGGAATTCCTGGATCCGCTAAAAATGCAAGTTTCTCCTCATGTAGAATTTGACCACTTGCTTGAGCTTGTACTAACAACACTTTATCCTTAAACCAAGAATCATCCCATTTCCTCTTAGGTTTAGTGCATTGTTTAGACATATGGCCTTCCCCTTTGCAATTGTAACAGATAACAGTCCTTTGTTTCCCAGAATTGCTTCCACTTGCTCCTGGAGTATATGTCCTTGTAGTACCCACAGCTAAAGATGTTTGTCTCCCTTGAATTGGTTGTAATGTCCCTCTTCCATTATTAATGGTAGCTTGTTGCCTAGGGTTTAATGAATTCCTCAGATGATTATTGGTAGTAGGGTAGCGAGAAGTGACAACAGCAGTCAAGAAAGACATCATGTGATTGATGGCATCAATGGGATCATCACCTTTCTAGAACATTGGAACAATTATACATGAGTCTGGTTAGGAAAATTCATATTGTTGGTTAACTGTGGGAGCATATTCTAATTAAGGGATAGATGATGATGGAGAATAAACATTGTGGTGAATTGATGATTGATAATCATTAGATGGATAAGTGATTAAAAGAGGTGTTGATGATTGATGAGTTGAGTATTTTTGAGAGTGATAAGGTGATCCAAACTGTGGAGACTGATATGGTGAAACTTATGGTTGAAATTGAGTGCTTTGGTATGAGTTTTGATGAGTTAGATAAGGAGACTGAGTCATCTGATGGGTTGCAACCAATGCAAGCAGATCTGAGTTGCGTTCATGCATTAAATGAACCTCATTTGTATGAAATTCATGTTGTCCCAAATAAGCATGAGGCCGATTAATGTTAGTTGTGTGCAAATCCCGAACCAGTTTGACATCAGTCACAAATTTGCTCCATTCAGGAGGAAGAGTATTTAAAAACTTTGTGTTCACTTGAAATTGTTCCAGTTTCATGTTGTAGATGTTCATGTCATTGGGTAGTAGTGAAAATCTCAAGTAGAATTCACGTAGTGTTTCCCCCTTCTTATAAGCAAACTTATCGAATTCATCATAAAGCTTACACTCCCTTTCTTGTTTTGTCAATGAAGTTCCTTGCATGAGAAGTTGAATTCTTTCCTAAAGTTCATTGGCGACTTTATGATTGCTAACCAATGCATAGACCTCAGGTGTTAGTCCTTGGAGAATGATATTTGTTGCCTTGATATCACAATCAGCTTGAATTGCTTTCGTAGCGGATAACTCAGAATATTTCTTTGGTCTTGTCACTCCATTTTCCTTAATTGAAGGCCAGATGAGTGGACCATTCTCAACGGATTCAAGGATCATTCGTCCATGTTGTCTATTCATCATGTATAGTTCCATTCTGATTATCCTTTTCCAACATAGGTGGACGATTGTCAGCACCCGAAAGAATCGCTTTGTCAGTAAGAGTCGTCATTGAGAAATATGTATGTTAAAAGATTACTTGTTTGATCGGACGGTGGTAGAAAGAAATTGTGTTTAAATAAGTTGTCTTTTAAGTGATTTAAGTCTTGAAACTACACGGGATTTTACAATTCTTGACAAAACCAGGAAAGATACGTAAATGTTTCACAAGATTTTACAAGTCAAAGAAATAAACCGTATAATTTTAGAAATTTGAGTTGTTCGACTTTAGTTGTTCTACTCAGGTTGTTCGACTTGGGTTGTTCGACTCAAGTTGATCGAATCAGGTTGTTCGACTTGGGTTGTTCGACTCAGATTGTTCGACTTGAGTTGTTCGACTCAGGTTGTTCGACTTGAGTTGTTCGAATCAGGTTGTTCGACTTGGGTTGTTCGACTCAGGTTGTTCGACTTGAGTTGTTCGACTCAGGTTGTTTGACTTGGGTTGTTGGACTCAGGTTGTTCGACTTGAGTTGTTCGACTCAGGTAGTTCGACTTGGGTTGTTCAACTCAGGTTGTTTGACTTGAGTTGTTTGACTCAGGTTGTTCGACTTGGGTTGTTCGACTCAGGTTGTTCGACTTCAACAGTGACGAAACTCAAAATCTCAAAAACACAAAAAGACACTTTTTTGATCGGTTTTTTGCAAAAAATCTTGTACAACTAGTATTACCAACCCTATAGGAACAAGAAAAATGAAAACTTTAAAGTTTTTAAGCCGAAAAAATTAAAATCAAGATTTTGTTCTTTGTAAAGGTTTTTGAACTCAAAAGTGACAAAAAATGTTATTTTTCTAGATTCAAAGCTTGTACACCTATATCTTAAAGATACTAGATCAAATTTACCAAGGTAAATGATCTTTTAGTGTCCACAATATCTTCGAGAAAAAAAAATAAAGAGAGAGGACGAATCTTGCAAGAAACCCACAAACCAAAAAAAACTTAAACACAAAAACTAAACACACCACTCCATGGCTCTTGATACCAATTGTATACTAATATAATAACATACTAGATGTGAGGGTAGAGAGAGAGTGGGTTGGATGAACACTTAGAGAGAGAAAGAACATAAAAGAGAGAACTTTGTTAATGAGTGAAAAATGAACAACCAACCACCTCTCCAAGGCATGGAGATGTGTTTATATACTTACAATAGATGGTGGGCTTGGGCTTGCATGGGTTTATCCATGGGCCTTTAGCTAACTAACTTTCTAAGTTTCCAAAAATTACTTAATGAGCTAACGACTGTTATCTATGGAAGCGACCCAGACACTTTCCTAGGAATTTCATATTCCTAACACGTAAATCTATCACCATGACACGTAGCAATGTTAAAAGGTTAACGGAACCTATCGACGAACCTGAAAGAGAATTTCGAAGGCTTAAAAGAGTCGCCTTGCGATCACATCAAAATGAATCCCTTGCTATTGCCGGAAGAAACCTCTTTGATAATGAAGCTTCCCCGTCCAACAACACCAGACCTAAATCGTCAGCCCCTCCCAAGACCTTGCATGAACATTCTCACCCCACATCCTCCGGTTTCCAAAATCCAATCACCATTCCAACCGAACAAACCGGAAGAATCGTTGACTCACATGACATTTGGTTTATTCAAAACACATGCACATTCCAAGGGTTGAAAAACGAGGACCCCCTCCACCATGTTAAACATTACTTAAGTATCATTGATAACATACAAGCTGATGGAGCCACAAGGGATACATCTAGGTTAAGATTCTTCCACTTCTCCCTCAAAGGAAAAGTGGCAGAATAGCTTGATAGAATACCTCCTACTCAAGTCACGACATGGGATCAACTCGTTTCACGATTCCTCGACCATTTCTTTCTGGTTGGACATACCTCGACCCTTAGAGACTTAATCCTTCGATTCAAACAAGGGGACAACGAACCCATCAAAAGTGCCTGGATTCATTTCCAGGACTTAATCAACCAAGTTCCCCATCATGGAATACATAAATGGCTTCTAGTACAAATCTTTCATGATAACATATCTTAGGACGATCGTAGGAAACTCGACCAGTTCACTCAATTCCGCTTCCACTCTCTCATCAAAAAAGAAGGGTGGATTCAAATTGATGAATATGTCCAATACCAAGATGATTTGTGGGATGACATGCCACCACCCATGAACATTTCCTCCATTTTGAAAACTGTACAACCCATATTTAGGGGGCACCTAAAAAGGGTTTGTAATCAAATCTCCTACCTCGAAACACCTGCTCGAGAGGTTGGGCTAAAAAACCCCTACCTAATCTGCGACTATTGTTGAGGATCTCACGAGGCCGATGAATGCAAACAACTTGGCCAGGTCGAACAGGTATGCCTATTTAGGGGAGACATCTATGATGACCCTTCCCTTCTGAGGTTCTATCAGAACGACGACACCTCACCATGGGGGAACAACAAACGTAAAGGAAAAGGGGAGGATGGACCCGAATGGACTATCAAAAGCAAGTTTGAGGACGAGCTCGCCAACTTCATGCTCGAAAAGAAGTCTCACGCAAAGAGGATAGGAGATATGCTTGTCCAATACCACAAGGAACTGCATGAACAATACTCTCAAATACTCTCAGCAATTAACAAAAGCAAAACTCCAAAACCTGAAGCACCAACTTTCACCATAACAACCATATCAGGAATTAGCACACAAGACCCACCTTTTTCCAGCCCCACCACGACCAGCAACTGACAACTTCACCAAGGGAGAAACTAAAAAGGAAGGGCCTGAGGGTGCCGAACCAAGCATTACACAAGAGCCCGTCCCTTGACCATCATTCTTTACTAGCCTTCCAAGACATCCAACCTACCTTTTCCGTCCAGACTAAAAAAGCAAAAAAAGGATGACGAGGATAAGCGGCTTCTCTCAATCTTTAAGCAAATTCATATCAATCTGCCATTCCTTGAAGCAATGATTCCTATGCCAAAGGGAGGCAAAGTTTTGAAAGATCTACTTTCGCATAAGGAAAAACATGAGAAAGTAGCCTCCTCAATCAAATTTAGTAAAGAATGTTCCGCTATTATTCAAAGGAGTCTACCCTAAAAGGAAGGAGACCCAGGAAGCTTCACATTGCCATGTCTCATCGGACCCCTAGCAGTAAAGAACGCCCTGGCTGATTTAGGGGCAAGTATTAACCTCATGCCACATTCTCTCTTCTGACGATTAGGGATTTCTGAACTCAAACCTACCAAAATGAGTATTCAGCTGGTCGATCGGTCTATCAAATACCCCATCGGTGTCTGCGAGAATCTATTGGTAAAAGTAGGCAAATTCATTTTCCCAATCGATTTTGTAATTTTAGAGATGGACGAAGACGAGCTAGTCCTGATTATTTTGGGACGACCCTTCCTCGCCACAACAAGGGCTGTGATCGACGTACACGAGGAAAAATTAAGTTATAGGGTCGGAAGCGAAACCATCACCTTCAACATCGGGAAATCAATAAAATCCAAATACTCTCGTGACGACTACCTATACTGTGCTGATCACACCGCTAAGCTGATTTAGGAACAATGGGTTGATACAGTAAATCATGACAGGAAATGGACCGAAGATGAAGAAGAGGAAGACTCTAACAAGGCACTCGCTATTTCTTTTTACCCGAGGACAGAGCCGGTGGAACCACTTGAATGGAAAGCCCCAGAAAATCGACTGAGACCATCAAGCGTGGAACCACCTAAACTCGAATTAAAGGAATTACCCAAGAACCTTAAGTACGCTTTCCTCCAGGAAAGCAATCAACTCCCAGTGGTCATCTCATCTACATTGATCAAATGCTCGAACGATTGGCTGGGCATGAATACTACTGCTTCCTAGACGGGGTTTCTGGATATTTTCAAATCCCTATCGCCCCTGAAGACCAAGAGAAAACCACATTCACCTGCCCTTACAAGACCTTTGCATACAAACGAATGCCCTTCGGATTATGTAATGCCCCAACCACTTTTCAACGCTGCATGACAGCAATATTCCATGAGCTCATCGAGGATACCATAGAAGTATTCATGGACGACTTCTCCGTCTTTGGTAGTTCTTTCGACCACTGCCTCAAAAACCTTGAGAAGATGCTAAAGAGGTGCGAGGAAACCAACCTTGTATTGAATTGGGAAAAATGCCACTTCATGGTAAAGGAAGGAATCGTCCTCGGCCATAAGGTCTCAGGTTCTGGGATTGAGGTCGATAAGGCAAAAATCAAGGCAATCTCCAAACTACCATACCCAACGAATGTGAAAGCCATTCGAAGCTTTCTTGGACACGCCGGTTTCTATAGAAGGTTCATAAAAGATTTCTCACAAATCGCACGCCCAATGACCCAGCTCCTAGTTAAAGATGCACCATTCAACTTCTCTGAAGAATGCATCCATGCATTCGAAACATTGAAACGGGAACTGACACAGGCACCAATTATGATCAAGCCAGATTGGTCATTACCATTTGAAATCATGTGCAACGCAAGTGATTATGCTGTCGGGGCAGTATTAGGACAAATAATCGACAAACATTTCAAGCCCATACACTACGCCAGCAAAACAATGAACAAAGCACAAGAAAACAACACAACTATCGAAAAGGAGCTTCTGGCTGTTGTCTTTGCATTCGACAAATTCCGTCAATACCTGGTCTTGTCCAAGACCATCGTCTTTACAGATCATTCTGCCCTGCGGTATCTATTCACAAAACAAGATGCAAAACCATGCCTAATTCGATGGATCTTGCTGCTATAAGAGTTTGATATCGAGATTCGTGATAAAAAGAGTGCTAAAAATTTAGCAGCTGATCATCTCTCCCGACTCGAAAACCCTGACTTAGGGAAGCTAACCAGGGCTGAGATAAGGGACTTATTTCCTAGCTAACCAAGGCTGAGATAAGGGACCTATTCCCTGAAGAGCGATTAATGGCAGTCTCTGATAAGAATAACGAACCATGGTATGCCGACTATGCTAACTATCTAGCTAGCCGAGTACTGCCCTTCCGATCCACCCGCCAAGAGAAACAAAAGTTCTTCAGCGATTTAAGGCATTACTTTTGGGATGAACCGTTCCTATTCAAGCAGTGTGCTGACCGAATCATACGAAGGCGCGTCGCCGAAGATGAGGCAGCACAAATCCTTTGGCAACATCACAGCGGACCATCTGGAGGACATCATGGTATCGCCACTAATGCAAGAAAAGTATTTGAAGTTGGTTTCTACTGGCCACACCGGCTGGTCCAAGTTTACGATGCATGTCAATGAGCTGACAATATCTCTTCAAGGGACGAAACACCTTAAAAGTACATCCAAGTCTGCGAAATATTCGATGTTTGGGGAATAGACTTTATGGGACCTTTCCCCTCATCAAACAGAAACAAATACATCCTAGTAGCTATAGACTACGTGTCAAAATGGGTAGAAGCTCAAGCCTTTCCCACCAGTGATGCTCGGAACGTAGTGAACTTCCTCAAGAGACTATTCGCACGATTTGGAATACCGAAGGCCCTTATTAGTGATAGGGGTACTCATTTCTGCAACTACCAGATGGAGAAAGCAATGAAAAGGTATGGAGTAGTTCATCGATTCTCCACCGCATATCACCCGCAGACAAACAGGCAGGTCAAAAACACAAACCGGGAAATAAAGCATCTCCTTGAGAAAACCATTGGGAACAACAGGAAATATTAGTCCTACAAATTAGATGATGCATTATGGGCATTCCGGACAACGTTTAAAACCCCTTTAGGAACAACCCCATTTAGAATAATCTACGGTAAGGCATGCCATCTTCCTATCAAATTAGAGCACAAAGCCTACTGGGCCATTAAGAACTGCAATATGGACCTTACGAAAGCTAGGGCAAACCGGTTCTTACAGATTAATGAGCTGGACGAGATAAGGCTCGATGCTTATGAATCATCCGTCTCTTATAAGGAGCAACCAAAAAGAAGGCACGATAAACGGATAAAAGCACCAACTAACTATGAAAGAGGCGATAAGGTACTTCTCTTCAATTCACGTTTAAGGCTGTTCCCCGGGAAACTAAAGTCGAGATGGTACGGACCATTTTCGGTAAGCAAAGACATGAAAAATGGCGCAATTGAGCTGTATGATGAAGATGGGAACAAATTTATCGTAAATAAACAACGGGTGAAACCATATCAAAAAAACGTATTGGACACCAACAGAGATGACGATATAACACTGGATGATGAAGGAGAACTCACGTAAGAACGTGTGACTTCGAGTCTAGCTACAAGACTCACAAATAAAGAAAAGCACTTCTTGGGAGGCAACCCAATGTTTATTTTTCCCGCACTTAGGAGTGTCGTGTGTTTTAATTCTTTATTGTTTGTTTTATTATGTTTGAATGAATTTTGTAATCATGCTTTGTTTGTTTATAACTTCGTCTTATTTGCAATCAAATGTATTTTGCAACAAAATAAGTGTAGGGGAATATATCCGGTTTTTAAGAACCAAATTCAAACATTTAAAATAAATTGTTTAGATTAATTCGCGTCAGTTTCGAGTCATATGATTGTAATGATTAATTCCAGGTTTTTATGCAGTGCTTTCTTCAGATTTAACTAATAAAATTGCGTGCAGGAAATTTCTCATTAAAAACGAAGAAGAAATTTTTACAGACCCTGGAGACGGCGTCGGGATTAACACCCGACGGCGTCGCGTCTCCAGTAATGTAAAAATTCGAATTTTTTCAAGTATTTGTGAAAAATAAAATGTGCAATATTTAAAATTTGTAATTCTTTTGTAAACCTGCATAAACCTATGATTACATCATTACTCTCATCCTATCTTTACTGTTTTCATAGAGTCAAAACCCTAAACTCTCATTGTATTTATATCTATCCCACCGATTTTATGCTTGGTGTAGTTGTCTTTGTCTTTGATTACAAGTTATATTTGATGAGAAGAATCTTAGGAAGTTTCATTAGATGATTCTTGAAGGATGAATTAACTAGTTATCGCATGTTTCTTCTCCATTATTAAAAAAACTAGGGGAGTGCTAGTTTCTTTTCCTTGTTTTCTTATCCCTTTATTCGTTTTTACGGGTACTTCTAAAATAACATTTGGTTAACAAGTTTATCTAAAGGTGTAGGGGGAAAATAAGCCTTAGAAACTATTCTTTCATTTTCCATTTGCTTGTTCCTTAAAATGATGGGTAATATATCAAAACATAGCATAAAAAGGTAATTTTGACCCAAATTTAAATTTTTTTATGACACATACCGACGAAAACCAAGTATTAATAGCGTCTCATGGATAGGAATGTGTATGACTAGCACAAAAACCCTCAAAATTCCACCCTAAAAATGTGAGGTTCGGCTTTAGATTTTTAGGAATCCGGGTATCCATTATTGATACCCAAGATCATTTATACATTTAGCTTTCTTGAGTTAAGGTTCAAATGCATTCATATGTGTCTATTCTAATAATTATTTATATGGTATTATTGTTATATATTTATGTATTTTTAGTGTCTATTCCTATTATTAGCCGCATAGATATATTGATTTATTATTAATTTTTTTCTTCTTACGGATGTGTACGAATAGGGTCTTTGTCTCCTTTTCTAGAGCATTGATATCGGTATTAAATTATATGAGTGTACCGGTAGTATATTAAATTCTAGAACTTGTTTTTTGTGTGATCAACCAAAGACCGCATAGTAAGTATTAGTATTTTCAAGCAAAGAAGCACTAAGGATAAAACCCATGTTTCTAACCTGTTTATTATTATTATTGTCCCATCAGACTATATAACTTACCTACACCCTGCCATGCCACTCATTTTTAGTGTAGGATACCCCAAAGTACAAAAAAATCCCTTCGAGCCTATCCTTTATCACGGTTCTTGTAATTTTTTGTTAACCGTACTATAATGAAGACATTGTGTACCTATAAACCAATTGTTACATTACCCAAATCGATCGCTCATAGCCTACTTTTATGTACTCACCGTTAGGTACATTAATTGTTTCAACTCAAGTTAATTATTTTGAGTACACTATTGCTAAGAAATCCTTAGCCTTGTAAATATTGTTTTTGGGCATTGAGATTCATGGTAGTAGCAACTTATGAAGAATTTTATGTGGAAGAAGTAATTTATTACCCCTAATAGAGCTCAATAAGCTCCATTTTATTTTGATCTGCCTCAAATCGGGTCATTAGTTAGACTGTAAATAATCGAGTATGTAAAAATTCAAGTGTAAGGGTGTATCTATAAATCCCTATGATGTATTATATGTTTAAGCAATGGCAAGGCAAAAGTGTACGAAGAAAAAAAATGTATATATAAAAAAATAGAGTGAAAATGTATGGGCTGCCATTTGCTTATGTTTATGTTTATATTAGAGTCAAGAAAAGAAAAAGAAAGAGATTGGTGTAGAGTTTTGTAGAGTTTGTATATTTTGTCTAAGTTTTTGGCTTAGCAACTAAACCAACGTGTATTCTTATAAATAATTAGCTAACCCTTCCACTCCAAATTCACCCAAAGTCACCACCTAAATGTATCCCATCCGTTTTTGTTTCCATTAACATTATCTTACAACTACACCCCACAACCCTTTAAAAGACCTCTTGGATAGTAATGAATAATGCTTACGCCTAGCGGTAGAGGTTTGATCCTTTACTAAGCCTATGGTAATTTATATGCTATGTCAGGTAATGAGTGTTGATTTTGTGTTTCCCCATTATGTTATAATTTATTATACACCCGAGTGAAAGAGAGAATCCCAAACACTTATGTAAGGTGCTAGTATATACATTCCGTGCTTTTAATTACAATGTCTAGAAGGTTGTGTTGTAAAATACTTTTAAATAGTAGGTTAAATGACGCTAATATTGCTATTGTCTAGGTAGAAAAGCCTATTCGCTTGAGGACAAACAAATCCCAAAGGTAGGGGTATTTGATGAGGTGTCATTTTATACACTATTTCGGGATCATTTAACCACAAAGATATCCCATGATACTCTACGTTTTTTCCTTAATATATGAAAAATAGGGTTTGTGTATATAGAGTTGGGGTCCTAACGAAGTCGCTTAGAAATCCTAACGTCGTCGGCCCGTTGAATCTTCTATGGGCTTCTTTAAGTCAGCTACCTTGACGTCGTCACAAAAGGATGTGACATCATCGCGTTGAAACTTTGAAAACGTTAGAGGAATTCTGTTGGGCTAATGTCATTGCCCACTGATTCCTCACTTAGGATTTGAATACAAAATAACCTAAGTGTAAATATGCTTTAACAATTCAAGGTCACTAAGTGCATAGTCGCTCAGTGAGTTACCTTCAAGATGCGCAGCCTGAGTCTACAAGAAAGACTCTAGCATTTAGTGAGGCGGTACTCAGTGAATGAAGCCTGAGCCAAAGAAGAAGGTGATGGGTTCAGTGAGTTGTGGCAATAGACTCACTGAGCCCCATACGATCTCCAACAACTAGAAGACCCTAAAGACAAGAGACTGAAGAATAGGCAGGATAGATTGAAAGCAGATAAGTCCAAGCTCTTATCTCCTAAAGTCAACTTATCTTGAAGATGGTATAAGACAAGTTTAGTGTCAGGACTGAACTTAGAAAGAGCACTTGTCCCATGCCTAGAATAGAAATCTTAATAGAGACAAAGCTGTACAAATGTACTAGCGTATTAGGATTGGGATTAGTGCTTACCACCCATGTGGGTGTGACCCTACCTAGGTAATATAAATAGAACTCTTGTAACGGAGTAGACGTCAAGTTTGTGCATTCAAAGTTGTAACTTTCACAAACACACATCTACTCCTCCAAATCTACTAAGTCCCTGAGCATGCTCAGTTGGTTAGCATAGTAGTTAACTTTGCACTTATGTTTATGCAAAGTTATTAGTGAGGAGATCACACACACACACACACATTGTCATTTAATCCCCATTGTAGTTCTGCATACAATGGGGTATAATTCTTAATAAAAAGAGTTAAACATTGAAAAGTCATTTTTGTGTCTCTTACTTACTAGCTATATTTACGTATAAAAA
>BQNB010188170.1:0-11974 GCA_026074375.1 Tanacetum coccineum
TTGCTCTAGCGGCATACTAAGTAGATGGCGGGTTTGTGTAATTCGTTCATGCTTTAGGAAATAGTTACACAGATCATCACAAGTGTGACAAGGTAACAACACAAGGAGAAGCAATCTAGGGAGTCATACATGATTAAATAAACACAGTCTTTTATCTTATTGTTATCACCAGTAGCTTAGTTATTATTTAGTTTAAACAACTAAAACCAAACCTCTCAACAATTATATGATTTACTTGCTTTCCATAAAATATAAAAAATACAAAAATAATCTTCTCTCAACCTTTAAAATTATGTTAGACAATGATCAAGCCTTCCCAACCTATTCCTCCAGTAAACGATAAACAACCCCGAGTCTTGCCTATACTACACTACAACGATTAGATGCACTGCCTAGGAAGTTGCAAAACTTCTCATGTAGAAGTCCTACGATGACCGCACATCAAGTTTTTGGCGCCGCCGCCTGGGGAATAGTTAGGTTTTGATCATAGTTTAGCTTAGTTCTACTCACTTGAATCCCTTCAAGTGAGAATTTAATTTCCGTATATTAGCTTTCTTATAGTCTATCTTTTCTTTGTGCCCTTTGTTTTGTAAATTACTCTTTCGTTCACCATCATGATGTATGAAAGACCATCAACCGAACCCTTTCGAAACCCTCCACGAAACACAACCTTCCCATTCCAAAGATATACCTTGGTGTTCAAACAACATCAAGATGAACCTATATACGATGCGTGGACTCGTTTCAAAAACTTAATCAAAAGAGTCCCTTATCATGGCCTCGATTTATGGTCCCTTACTCAATTCTTTTATGATCGTGTCGACGACTATACCCGAATGGACCTTGACTTTACAGCAGACGAGAACCATGGGAAATTAAGTGGTGAAGAAGCATAGGAAGCTATAAAGATTTCATCCAAGGCCAAAAAGAATGGGACAACCCACCAAACATTATATCTGAACAAGAAGTAGCAAATTTAAAGGCTCAAGCAAAAAGATTAGTTGGAAATGAGGTTGTTTGGGTTTAGATGCATAGAGGTATAGCATGGGATAAAGTGGAAAATCCAGACCCACAAAGTACCCCACAAGTCCTCTCGTCATTTGAGGAATACACAATGCCTGCGACTTACCCGAAAGAAGTAAAAGAGACTTTAGGAATCCTGATTGAGGTAGAACCTTTAGATGAAACACTACTAGAGGATTTAGGCTTGAATACTTATAATCATGACATTCCTCTTAGCTCTAGGGAAATTCCTAGTATTGATGAACCGAAGCCTCAACGACAACCCTTACCAAATTGTTTATCCTTAAATGTAAGTCTAGGAGAAGAAAGAGGCCTCAAACCACCCATCAAACCACATAGTTCGGATAGTTTTAGATGAAGGAAGTAGATATCTTAACCATTAATACACCACCTTCACCTCACATGGCATCTTCCCACCCTAAGGATACGTATTGCTATTATCACCCCATGTATCGATGATTCTAAGAAACATTATGGATTTAAACCAGGTTTATTAGGAAAAAGTACATCCCTAGGTGTTGATATTTCAAATTGGGAGATGTTTGATGATGATTGGAGATTAGAATCTAAGGAAGTTTCTCCTCTAGGAAAAGAACTTAGTTTATTCGATAGGCCAAATGAAGTAGAGAGAGGTAGAATTCTAGAAGCACACCGTTTAGAGCCTATTCTTCAACAACCGTCCTCAAAATTTTAACAATCAATCAAATATAGAAGGACTGGTTTCCGAATTCATGGCATCTCAAGACGCTAATTGTCCAAGTTTGAGGCCCTTTCAACGACAACAAGGTGAGATAGACCAACAATAACGGTTAAGAAACCCGAAACTGGGTACTAATACCCCATTTTGTCTGCTCGTCTTGTCCCCAACTTATCAATCCCCAATGTTCATCACATCACCCCGTCCATCTCATAAATGCTATCAAGGCACATTTCAAGGAGGCAACCACTTCCCAAACCAGCCTTCGGCAACCCAAGATTGAAAACAAACCATCACAACCAGAAGAGCCTGAACCAACTCTTGAAGATGAATTCCAAGATTTGCATCTTAACCTACCGGTTCTTGAAGTCCTAGCTCACACCCCAATCTATAATGCCATATTAGACAAATACATAGAAAGCTTAGAACTAGGAAAAAACGGATCAGCATTTGTCCAATGAGAGATACCTGCGAAAATAGAGGACCCCGGACTATTCACTCTACATTGTAGACTAGGGGACTCAAAACCTTTCGACACCTTGGCTGATCTAGGATCATGCGTAAACATAATCCCAACGTTACACTCTCAAAAATCTTAACATTGGACTATTAGAAGAACATCTGCCATATCTTTGGGATTGGCTGACGGAATCCAAATCCTACCCTTTGATTGTGAAAGACGTAGAATTCCCACAATAGAAAAAACTAAAACTATTAATGACCTTCTCTGTAATGATTATGAAGAACATACCACCCCGAGACCCCTTTGCTTGTAGGAAGAGGATTCCTAGCTACCGCCAACCGCAGTTATATATTGTAGGATGGCCAACAAAAAAACATAAAATAGTCTGTTAGAGAAGAATCACTATGTCGTATTATTCGTGTAAAAGGAGTAAGACATAGGTGAGAGGAAGCCACCTTATTGGACCACATTTGGAAAAATGGAATCTTATAAACCCCGACCTAGCACAGATGGAATAGGCGCAAAACCCCCCTTACTATGCTAGGAAAGACTTCTTAGACTGCCATTTGCCCGGAGAAAGGGAAATTTCTAGAGATGTCGAGCTTAATCCTTTTAAGGATACCTTAGTGTTCAGAAGAATGGTAGAATTTCTAGGAGCCATACCCATTAACCTTAAGTGTAACGTGTGGGAATCAGAGGACCTAATTAAAAAACCAATTAACTGGGACAAACAACCCAAAAACGAAGATGGAGCATGCATGCCAAGATCTAGATTGATCGACCCCAAGACAGAAGGAAATTAAACCAAAACCCTTCAATCACATCCCACTACTGATGAACTCTCCGAAAGAGAGTCAAAGAGAGTATCGACTTGAACCACTTCATGACACTTGACGTGGTGACTTCGAGCTAGCTATAAACTCGTTAATAAGAATAAGCGCATCTTGAGAGCTACCCTAATTTACTTTTCCCCTTAATTAGTAAGTTCATTGTGTAATTAATTCTTTTCATAGTTTTGGTTTTTTTTATGTTTGAACTAACTGTAATCATGCTTTGTATTGTCTTTAACCTCGTATTACTTAATTTCAATCAAAGGTATTTTGCAAACCAATAAGTGTAGGGGAATTTATCCGGCTTTTGAGCCAAATTCAAACATGTTAAATGAATTGTTTAAGATTAATTTCGCGTCACTTTTCGAGTCATATGATTGAATTGTAAATCTCAAGGTTTAATGCAGCCCTTTTACAGGATTTAACTTATGGAATCAAAGTGCAGGAAATTTTTTCATCAAAAACAAAAAATTCGTTTTCACAGACTGTGGAGACGGAGTCACGATTAACACGCGACGCCGTCACCACGTCACCTGTGATGGGTCACACAAACCCTGACGGCGTCAAATGCCCATGTCAAGAAAACTTAAAATTTTTAATTATTTTTGAAAAAAAAACTTGCATAACATTTAAAATAGTAAATCTTCTGTATAAACTGCAAAAAACTAATGAGATTTCAACAATCTCTCATCCTAACTACGAGTCGAACCTAACATCACATGTATCGTGGTAAAATCACACATTTTAATGCTTGGTAGAGTGTCTTTTATCTTTTGATTACAGTTATATTTGATGAGAAGAAGCTTGGAAGTTCTTAGGAAGTTTTATTAGATATTCTCGGAAGGAAACCGATTTTAGCCAGTATCGCATGTTTCTCTCCAGTATTGAGTAAACCAGGAGTACTAGTTTCTTTCCTTCGTTTTCTTTTCCTTTATTCGTTTCAACGGGTACTTATATAGAACATTAAGGACAATGTTAGAACTTTAGTGTAGGGGGAAAAATAAGCCTTAGAAACTATTCTTTCATTTAGCCATTTGCTTTGTCTTTAAAATGATGGGTAATATATCAAAACATAAGCATAAAAAGGTAATTTTGACCTAAAATTAATTATTTTTATGACACATACCGACAAAAACCGAGTATTATTATTATAGCGTCTCAAGATAGGAATTTTAAAGACATACACAAAAACTTCTCCATATTCCACCCCCACAATGTAAAGGTCCCCCTTAGATAATTACCTTTAGCTATGTTCGAGTTAAGGAGTGAGCAATAACAGTGTTCTATTCTGTCGGTAACGGATGTGTATGCGTGGTTTTGTCGCCTTTTCTAGAACATTAGTATCAGTTACTTTAGGATTATGAGAGTGTACAGGTAGCATATTAAATTCTAGAACTTGTAATTTGATGTAATCCGAGACCGCAATAGTAAGTATTAGATTTGCTTGATAAGTAGCATTAGATTAACCCATTTTTAAACCTGTAATTGTTAGAAAGGTCACCCGATCATAATAACTATCTTTACCACCTTGTGATGCACTCACCTTTAGTGTAGGATACCCTTAGTACAACCCTCCGAGCCTATTCTTTTTCACGGTTCTCATAATTCTTTGGTTAATCTGGACAATTAATAAAGAGCATTGTCACCCTTAAACCAATTATTACACCCAAATCGCCTTAACCTACCGTATATGTACTCACCTTTAGTACATTATTATGTTAAACCCAAGTTAATTATTGAGTACACGGTTGCTAAGTCCTTATCCTTGTAAATACAGTTTTGGGACGATTAGGATTTATGGTAGTATTTACTTCACAGAAGAATAGGGAAGAAAAGTTAAGTCAATACCCCCATATATTTGTTAAATGATCTCCATGTTATTTTGATCCATCTCAAAATCGGGTCATTAGCTAGATTGTAAATATCGAGCATGTTAAAGCTCAAGTGTAGCGGTACGTATTATAAACCCCATGTGATGTATTATGTTATTCAAAAAAAGAGAAAAGAAAAAGATAAAAGAAAAAGAAAGAGATTGATGTAGAGTTGTGTAGAGTTTGTATATCTTCGTCCGAGTCTTGGCTTAGCAACCAAACCAAAGTGTATTCGTGTAAATAATTAGCTAACCCTTCCACTCCAGATTCACCCAAAGTTACCACCCAAATGTATCCCATCCATTTCCGTTTCCATTATATGCTATCTTACACCTACACCCCACAACCCTTTATAAAGACCTCTTAGATAGTAATGAATAATGCTTGCACCTAGCATGGAGGTTTGATCCTTTACCAAGCCTATGGTAATTTATATGCTATGACAGGTAATAAGTGTTGATTTTCCATTTCCCTAATATGTTATAATTTATTAAACAACTGAGTAAAAGAGAGAATACGAAACACTTATGTGAGGTGCTAGTGTATACTTTCCGTGCTATTAATTACAAGGTCTAGAAGGTTGTGTTGTAAAATACTTTTAAAGAGTAAGTAAAATGACCCATCATATTGTTATTGTCAAGGTAGAAAAGCCCATTTGCTTGAGGACAAGCAAATCCTAAGTGTATGGGTATTTGATGAGGTGTCATTTTATACACTTTTCTGGTGTTGTTTAACCCCTAAATCGTGCATTTATGCCCAAAATAGGTACTTAATCGTTCCTTTTCAGGTATTTCTCATTTGGAAGGCATTTGGAAGAATTACACGTGACTTGGGCTCATTTGGAGAAGAAACGAACAAGACTACGGACCTACACCAACATTAATCAAGAATTTCTCTACAGTGGCTAGAGACGGCATCACAAATACAACGTGAAGCCATCACCACAAAGATCAAGACGGCATCACAAGATTCTACGACGGCGTCAGAGCATATGACCCAGCCCATTATCTAGAATATTCTCTTTCATGATGGTGCCACGATTAAAACGCGACGCCGTCACAGCGTGAATTTAGGGTTTTGAGTGTGTAACTTTAGAATAAAAAAAGGGTACGAACCCTAGTTTGTTTAGCAGCTGTTAGGGACAAATTTAGGGCCTAAAAACCCTATTGTACTTCCTCCAACTCATGTTTTTTTTAATTAAGGTAAGGTATATTTTAAATCATTCAATAATCTATCTATTGCTCTTGCTTTAATCTTTAATATGCTGGCTAAGCCTTCTATGAGGGTTTATTTATGATTTGTATGAAACCAAGAAATGTGGATCTTAGTGTGTGTTTCTTTCTTTGTGAATGGATGAATGCAAAGTTAGGACTCAAGTAAAACCAACTTTTATGCTGCATTACTATTGATATGTCAAGGGAAAGACATGATTGTGAGAAAAGTGATACCAATCGGGTAACAGTCTTAATACTACCTTGCCCCCTAATATGGTTGATCTACTCTTAATATATTTCACATGCACTTAGTGCACTCCTAGGGGCCATATAATAGTCTTCATACTACCTTACGTGTGCGTTCCTCTAGCGGAATACTAAGTAAGAACGTCGGTTCAAGAATTCAGATCATGACTTCAGGAATATTTACCAACAATCCATCACAATGGTGAGCAAGGCAATAACATAGGAGAAGCAATCTAGTAAGTAATACATGATTAAATAAACACAGTCTTTTATTATATTGTTATCACCAGTAGTGTAGTTTTATATTTAGTTTAATAGCTAAAACCAACCACCTCTCTAATTATATGATTTACTTGCTTTCCATAAAACATAAAAATACAAAAAATAATATTCCCTCAACCCTTAGAATTCTATTAGACCATGATCAAGCCATCCCAACCTATTCCTCGAGTGAACGATAACAACCCCCCGAGTCTTGCCTATTCTACTACTACAACGATTAGGTGCTCTGCCTAGGGAGTTGTAAAACTTCTTGTAGAAGTCCTACGACGACCGCATCAACTACAAAGTTGATAGGAAAGATGAACTTATTTATTTTGACCAACATATTCTCACAGACTTCAAGGGGATATTTAATTGATCGATCAGCCAGCTAAATACTCATTTGGGTTGGTTTTAGCTCAGAAATGCCAAGTCACAAAGAAAGAAAATGTGACATAAGGTTGATGCTTGCCCCTAAGTCGGCCAAAGCATTCTTTACTGCCAAAGGTCCGACAAGACATGGTAGTGTGAAACTCCCTGGGTCTCCTTCCTTTTGGGGTAACCTTCTTTGGATAAAAGTTGAACATTCTTCACTAAGTTTGATCGAGGAGGCTGCCTTTTCGAATTTCTCCTTGTGTGAAATAAGATCCTTTAAAACCTTGGGACCCTTTGGCATATGGATCATGGCCTCCAGAAAAGGTAGATTAATATGAATTTCTCTAACGATAGACAAAATCTGTTCATCATCGTTGTCTTTTTTCTACTTCTTAAACCGGGAAGGAAAGGGTACACTAGATGATTTAGAGGGATGGTAAAAGGTGGGCGACTGGGGAGTTTCCTCATTTCCCATGATGATTGGTTCATGACCCTCAAGTACTCCTTTTTTGATTGTCCTTTTAATGTGGTTGACAGTTGTTGGTCTTGCTGGAGTTGGGCAAGGAGGGTCGTGGGTGCTAGTTCTTGATCTGGTTATGATAACAAAAGTTAGTGCGTCTGGTTTAGATGTGAGGGTTTTGCTCTTCCTGATTGTTGTAAGGATCTAGGAGAACTGTTCGTGCATTCCTTTATGATGTTGGTAAAGCATTTCCCCTAATCCCTTTGTGTGGAAGCTTTTTTCGAGCATAAAACCAGAGAGCTCATCCTCAAGCTTGATCCTGACGACCCACTTAGGGCCCTCTTCACCTTCCTTCTTCTGTTGGTTGTTCCCCCATGGTGGGATGTCGTCGTTCTGATAAAATCTTAAAAGGGAGGGATCATCATAGATGTCCCCTCTGGATAAGCATACTTGTTCGGGAGGCTTATTTTGATCACATTCATCGACTTCGTGAGCACCTCCGTAGATGTCGCAGATGAGATATGGGTTTCTCAGATTTTTCCTTTGCATGGGTTTTGTAAGGTAAGAGATCTGTTTGCAAGCCCTTTTAAGACGTCCTTCGAATGTAGGTTTTATTATCTCTGAAATTGAGGAGACGTTTATAGACGGTAGCGGGTCGTCCCATAAGTCGTCTTGATACTAGACGCATTCTTCTATACGATTCCACCCTTCTTCTTCATTGTGAGTAGTAAACACCACTCTCCAACCGAACTCACATACCTTAAAACAACTCCAATTGATCACAAAGCCATGAAGCGTATCACATCACAAATCAATAACCACATAATACATAATCACAACAACTAAAAACATTTAAACTCATAGCATCATTTTCACCCCAAGAAAACATAAGAAAAAGGCGCTATGAAACTCACCTGATTGCTTTGCAGCTTCCACAAACACTAGCACAAATCTAAACAACAAAACAACACATGTTACACGCTACTAAGCCAAAAGATTAAGCACATGTAACAATCATATGATGGATGTCTAAGGTGTTTAATTACCCTCATGGGTCACCCCGACACCATGCCCGTCATTAACCAATTCGTTTACACACTTTTTCAAAGTTCAACAATTTACCCGAAAATGCAGAATTTTAGTGTCACTTTACCATTTTCTAAACCACACCTACTGACCTTTATAAATTTTACCAAAAATCACAGGTTCAATATCATGTGTTTACTATCCACGTGATTTTTCCACTAATTTATTTCCACTCTTAAGTGCCCCAAATAAAATCAAACTTTTAACTACTCAGTTTCGGATCTGATCGCACACTAAAAAGTTTAGACCTAAAAACCATACTTAGACTCCAAATCAGAAGCTCTCCTTTGGGGGATTTTTAATAGACACATAGAACTAAACCCCTGTAGGTTGGCTAATCCTAATTCAAATTTTAAGTGGGGGGTTTTACACCTCGTAATCTGATCTAAATCTGACCCGAATTTACTGCTTTGACAACTTTTCTCGTAACCAACATTTGAATGACTTCCCGACCTTAAAAACTTTCGAGGCCGGATGTTCTGGAAACTAGACTCTCTGAGCTACATCATAGACACCGGAATCACATCAATTCATGCTTCTAACCTCTAGATATTCACGAAACAACACAGCCTTAAATTATGCTCAAACCTAAATCAAGTTTTAACGCATTCTAAACCTAATCCGATACACACCATCATAAGTTATAATTCATCCTTAATCATTATGAACTATTAATAATTATATAAATTTATAGATTTTATAAAACCCTAATTATCCATCTTAAGTAATTGTTACATGAATTAAATGATTAAAACTAAACAAGGAAGATGATTTGTACCTTAAACTCTTGATTCTTGAACACAAAAATCCCTAACATAAAATAATTTTTTCCTCTCTCTTGCTCTTGAATTCAGCCGATCAATTGGTATAAGGGAGTTGAAAAGTGATTTAGAGATAATAAGGTTTAGTATTTATAGGATTAGAGTCCAAGTTATAATCAAATTTGTTTCCTTTTTTCCTCCCTAATCCCTTAACCGGCCAAACCCTTATCTTTTCTTTTTTTTATTTAATTATTAATTACTTAATTACTTGCATTACCTTAAGTTTTTATAAAAACCTAAGCTTATTTGAGTATACCTTTTTGCGTAAACGCAATTTACTAGACTTTTAAAATAAATAACTTTTCATTTTTATTTTAACCTAACTTTCCAAAAATAGAAATTCACATTTCATTCTTATTCTAACCATTAACACCTATTCATACCTAACATTACTAACACATAAATACGTATACGTAATAATACTTACACGATGAATCACTAAAACGCTTAAATCACAAAATCATTTCCTTGTCACCAAAAGTGAACAAAATGAACTCCACAAAATCCAACACAAATCCAATCCCAGTGAGACGATCACGCTCAATGGATTGATTACCAAATCTCACATATCCCACATAAACACATATAATCACGTATAAACACAAATAACACATAACCCATACATTGCAATCCGATTACTAACAAGTCAACCACTAATAGTTTGAACAACCTGCTCAAGTCATGGTTACACAGTATCCCTCCTTTAGCAATCTCGTCTCGAGATTTAACAAGCCGATTCATCGAGCTCGCCTCAAAACGGAACAACAAAGATACTTTAGACTTCATATAATCTTTGCGTTCCCAAGTAAACTCAGGTTCACGCTTAGAATTCCAACGAACTTTCACAAGCGATATCCTACTATGTTTTAAACTCTTAACTTCACGGTCCATAATTTCTACAGGTTCCTCAAGAAAACGAAGAGTTTTGTCAACCTTAATCTCGTCCAATGGCACATACAAACTTGCATCCGCCAAACACTTCTTTAGGTTTGACACATGAAACGTGTCGTGTACCCCACTCAATTCTTCAGGTAATCTCAACCGATAAGCTACAGGACCGATTCTTTCAAGAATCTCAAATGGCCCTACATACCTCGGTGCTAACTTACCCTTTTTCCCAAATCGAATTACACCTTTCCATGGCGACACTTTAAGCATTACACGATCACCCACCTCAAACTCTAACGGTTTACGCCTATTATCAGCATAGCTCTATTGACGATATCTCGCCGCTTTGAGCTTTTCTTTTATCAACACCACTTTATCAGTCGTTTCTTGAACTAATTCCGGTCCAATCAAACTACTTTCTCTAATCTCAGCCCATAAAACAGGCGACCTACATTTCCTCCCATACAAAGCTTCGAACGGAGCACACCTTATGCTCGAATGATAGCTATTATTATAGGAAAACACAGCCAATGGTAGATGAACATCCCAGCTACCACCAAAATCAATCACGCATGCCCTAGCCCTCAACATATCCTCTAATGTCTGAATTGTACGCTCACTTTGTCCATCCGTTTAGGGATGATAAGCCGTACTCATATCCAACCTCGTCCCTAAAGCTTTTTGCACAGTCTGCCAGCAACGCGACGTAAATCGTCCATCTCTATCTGAAATAATCGACACAGGAACTCCATGTCTCGCGACTATTTCATCAATGTAGATCTTTGCCAATTTCTCAGTACTATAGTCTTCTCTTATAGCCAGGAAATGAGCCGACTTAGTCAGTCTATCGACTATGACCCAAATCGTGTCATGCCCACTTTTTGACCTAGGCAACTTAGTGATAAAATCCATAGTGATCTTATCCCACTTCCATTCAGGTATCTCAGGTTGTTGCAGTAAACCCGAAGGCCTTTGATGCTCAGCCTTTACCTTTGAACATGTCAAACACTTACTAACATAAGTAGCAATATCTCTCTTCATTCCTGGCCACCAGTACATATCACGAAGATCATGGTACATCTTATCCGCTCTAGGATGCACATAGTACTTAGACCTGTGAGCTTCATCCATGATCAGTTTTCTCACACTTCCTACTAATGGAACCCATATACGGTCTATGAAATACAAACTCTCGCCCTCTTTCTTTTCCATCTGCTGATCTAGGCCATGCAGGTTTTCCATAATTACATTCTCTTGCTTAAGCGCCTCACTCTGGGCTGCTTGTATCTTTTCTCTCATTCCAGCCTGGATAGTCACTGCCATAGCCCTTACACGTCTAGGTTTTAACCGCTCATTCCTACTTAATGCATCAGCCACAACGTTCGCCTTACGAGGATGGTAACGAATCTCGCACTCATAATCACTAAACAACTCAATCCATCTCCTCTGACGCATATTCAGCTCTTTCTGAACGAAAATGTGTGGAAGACTTTTGTGATCCGTATAGATAACACTCTTAGTACCATACAGATAATGCCTCCAAGTCTTAAGAGCAAACACAACAACTCCCAATTCCAAATCATGCGTCGTATAGTTCTTCTCATGGGTTTTCAGCTGCCTCAATGCATAAGCAATCACTTTGCCCCTTTGCATAAGTACACAACCTAATCCTTGGTTTGATGCATCACAATAAACCACGAAATCTTCCACTCTATCAGGTAGCGTCAATATTGGTGCAT
>BQNB010188171.1:0-11974 GCA_026074375.1 Tanacetum coccineum
GTGAATTGACCAAACTCCCAAAATAAGTTTGTCTTGACATCTTGAATATTGAGTGATTCACCTTGTTGTAACCTCTCGATGGCTTCCCACATTTCTTGAGCTGTCTGACATGCATCAACAGTTGAGTAGATTTCATCTCCAATTCCAGTCAATATCAAATGAATCGCTTCTTTTTCAGATTCATAGTGAGCTTTGTTCTCAGGAGTCATATTCAGAACTGTTTCGACTGATGTTTTTGCAGGAATTTCTGGAGAATCCTCTGTTGCTGGAACAGCTGGTGTAGTGACCATTGTTGGAATATAAGGACCTGTGAGAATGCACTTTCGTAAGGCATCACCATTTGGTCTTGTATCAATGTATCGTAAGAACCGTGATCGCCATTGTGCATATCGTCCTGTTGCAAGCATTGGTGGACGATCCCTTGAACCTGCTGCCATTATGTTGTTGTGCATTTGACTGTCAGTTGTGGAAGTTGCAATTGGAGTCGTCATTGATGAATTATGAAGTGAGAATGATTTGTAGGATCTTAAGCAGGTAAAGTGATTGTTGTTGTGGTTTGAGTACAATTGATGTTCACGGGATTTTACAATTCTTGGATTTAAACCGAGAGAAGAATCGTATCTTTCACGGGATTTTACAAAATCAAGAAAAAACCGTAAAAACAAAAATTACTAAATCGGTTCTAGTTCGGTTGTTATGTAAAGCACCTAATTCGGTTCATGCTTGTTCGGTTCGTTAGTTCGGTTGTCTAGTTCGATTCTAAAAGAAATAAACTAGTTCGATCCCTTAGTTCGATCCACAAGAGATGTCACTCGATCGATGGTGCTAGTTCGATGATGCTTGTTCGAATGAGCTTGTTCGATGGTGCTAGTTCGATGATGCTTGTTCGATCTACAAGAAATGTTACTCGTTCGATGGTGCTAGTTCGATCAACAAAAAAATGTCACTAGTTCGATGATCCTGTTCGGTCCAATAAAAAACTAGTTCGAATATGCTCGATCGATTGACCTAGTTCGATCCAAAACACACGCTCGTTCGATCTTCGCTAATATGTTGCTCGTTCGATCCACAAGCAATGTTACTCGTTCGATGGTCCTTGAAGGATTTCACTCGTTCGGTCCTTGAAGGATACTCCTCGTTCGATTGAAGCAGAAGTACACTCGAACAAACTCAAAAAAAATTTCTTACCACTAAACGAAAAAAAACACGTTCGGACTAAACGAAAAAAAAAAAACACGGTCTTGTGATTTTCTTACCACTACGATCTTGAGATGACAAGCTACTAGAGTAATAGAAAAACTTAGAAAAAAATTTGACTGTTTTGGCAAAAAAAATATATGACGAGTTGAAACAATGAAAAAAATACCGAATGATAAGCAAAAAAATTACCACAACTAAATCACAACACCCAACCTTGGCTCTTGATACCACTTGTTAGGATATCATTTCATCACCAAAACACAAAAATAAGAAAAATAGATTTTAGAGAGAGAAAGTAAAAAACAAACAAACGTCCGAACCAATGAGTTCATAAAAAAAAAAACGAATCACAAACACAAACACACCTCGAATACAATACACCCCGGTTTAGCTTTGATTCCAATTGTTTATATAAGAAAAACACGAGCTAAACAAAGAAAAATCCGGTGGTCGGGGAGGTTGAACAATGTTTAGCTTCATATTTATTAGGGAGAGAAAGGGAAAAGATGGTGAAGAGGTGTGTGTCTAGAGAGAGAAACAAGAAACACACACTCTTTTTACAAAATGAATCCTAACCCTCCATGAAGTATGGAGGGGGATATTATATAGGTCCACAGACAGGGACACTATACTATCTTAACAGTTATAGTCCCTGTAGTTCTTGCCTAATGAAAACTAATGTAATTCCGATATGTCACCATATTTTAAGGCTAACAAAATCACATGTGATTGTGATACAAATCACATGTGATTTTTTCAGACGTGACTGAAAAAAAAGGTTCGTCGAAAGAAATCACATGTGATTGTGGTACAAATCACATGTGATATTTTCAGACATAACTGAAATAAAAAAAAAGTTTGTCGAAAGAAATCACATGTGATTGTGATGCAAATCACATGTGATTTTTTCAAACGTGACTGAAAAAAAAATCAAAAAAAATAATTCGTCGAAAGTATATAGAAGTGCCTCTCTATAGAAAGATGATTTAATTCTCGTCGCGATGGTATGTTTCGTTTTGCGTAACGATTAACGGTTTGTGAGATATTTAATTTTTAAAAAATAAGATGAAAGTGTGTTTTTTAATTAAATTAAAATAAAAATTGATTTAAACCATTAGATGGAAATAAAATGGATGGTTGAGATGGAATTGATTGTTCTTTAATTAGATAATGTTCTACATGAAACTTTTCTCTATTGTTAATACGGTCAACAAAGTCAACGTCGTATCCCCGGCGACATGTCGCTTGGGAAAAGTGTTTCCACGTCACCTCTAACGTAATTAACACTAATTATTTTTTTGAAAATTGACAAGTGAATCTCCAGCGACATGTCGCCGGGGAAAGGTAAGCGGGAAAAATTCCCGCTATGTTTTTCGTTGAAATATTTGGTCAAACTTTAACGACATTATCAATTGGTGCTACGTAGGACCCATTTTTGTCGTTTAGCGACTCTTCCCCAGCGACAAATGTCGCCGGGGAAAATTCCGTCACCTGTTCCTCTTTTTCTTGTAGTGAGTTTAAAAGAAAACTCGATAAAAATCTCGATAAGTGATGCAATAACGTTATCGGGGTCACGTATGCAGCAATCAGCAGACCTGCATGTCATGCTATTGTTTTGTATAAACTTCTAGAAATACTTATATTTCTTGACTTTAAAAAGTTCCATCATCATTTTTTTTAAGACAAAGTCTTTTTCTAGATACGTTAACTTTTCTTTATTTCTTATCATTTTGTGAAGACTTGTTAGAAAACTAAACATGGGCGTCCTTTAACACTTTCTATATATATACCATTCTGATTTCCCATTTTTGTTCACTCACAATCATATCTTTTCTAACAACTTAACCACACCCAAAAACCCTTGAAAACAACAGTTGTGGAGTGATGGTAAGCACCTTGCAAAGCTGGCCAGAACCGGTGGTCCGAGTGCAATCACTCTCAGACAGCGGAATAAACGCTATTCCTGAGTGTTACGTAAAAGCCTTATATGACCGACCATCGTCACTTGACAACATCTCCTCATCAATAGAAGCGAATGATATTCCAATCATTAATCTTGCTAACCTCTATGCTAATGACCCTAACATACGCAAAACGACTATGGAGCTTATCTCTCATGCTTGCCGTGAGTGGGGTATGTTCCAGGTTATTAACCATGGTGTAAGTCATCATCTCATGGAGGCAACAAAAAGGGTCTGGCGGGAGTTCTTCCATCTCCCGCTAGACATGAAACAGACGTATGCCAACTCCCCCGCTACCTACGAGGGTTATGGCAGCCGTGTTGGGGTGGCAAAAGGTGCCAAATTGGATTGGAGCGATTATTTTTTCCTTCACTTCCTTCCAGCTTCAATGAGAGACGAACGAAAATGGCCTACTCAACCTTCGTCGTGCAGGTGAGATAACACACGTTCCTTCATTGTATTGATTTGAACTTCAAATAGTAACATACACATCTTCTCCATACGTGAGACTTGATCCCAAAACTTATGTCGCATGAATTAGGCACAACACAATCTCTTCTATTTGAATAAGCTAACTAGATGCATGTTTTCCTTATTTTTTTGCACCTTGTAGTTTATTACGTCGGAACTTAACCGAACAAACATGCATATCATATCTAGAACTTATTATATATGTGATCCAGAAAGAGCTAGCGGCGTAGCTTATTGCTCGTTTCTCTTCCACCTCTATGTTAACTTGTGGGTTTGAATTATTAAAAAAAATTCTCATGCAAAAATTAGAGTTCGATTTCATTTGCACAAAATTTTTATATTGAAAACACTTATCGGGTAACAAAAATAGGTCAACTTAATTGAAACGACACGGTGTTTGTTTAAGCTTATGTGGGTTTACGAGCTTATTTGATTTCAGCTTGTATTTCATAAGACTCAATTTTCTGGCTTATTTTCAGAATTATGGGCTTAGATAAGTTTATGAAATCACAATGAACTTATATAAACCCACAAATTTCGAAATAAAATTGTGGCTTATTTATTATAAGCCGAAAACAAACAAGCTCAAAACCCCCCACATGAGCTTAAACAAATACATATACTTAAGAGGTAATTCTCTATTTGCCCCAAAAGTACAAGTGGTAGGTGTTAAATGCCCCAAATATTTTTTGTTTCTAAAAATGTCCAAGGCGACCTGGGTGACTTGGAAAACTTGGGAGAGTTTATGCAAAAAGTCGACACGTGTCCATGCAAGTACTGGGCGACTGGGGCCACTTGTCAAATTTTGTGTCAAAGTCTCCCAAGTCTCGTAAGTCTCCCAGGTCGCCTTGGGTATTTTGGGAATAAATAATTTTGTGAGGCAAACAACACCAACACAGTTGTACTTTTGGGGCATTTGAAGAATTTCCCCTATACTTAATACTCACCTAAGCCCCCATATAGATTAAACTTCACAAATACAACACATGTGTTTTAGGCTAGAAATCAAAAGCCAGCATTTAAGTGGTCCTGAAGTAAAGTTACGTAAACTGTCAACTAACTCAAAGGATATAATATGCATGTTCAAATTAAATATTGCACATGGTCAATATATGTGTATTATTCATGACTTTATTCCCATGCATGCAAAACATGTGTTTTTAATGAACATACACCACAAGAAACTTCCATTTTTGGATGGAAAAGTCCCTTCGATATTGTCGTGACTCAGTCGCAAAGTTTTGAATTATCCTGAGGATATTGTCCCGAAACATATGTGATCGTCTTCTTCATGATGAACCGAACGAGTTGCTAAAAAACAATGATCGCCCTTTACTGAATTGTGGATCATTTCATGATCAACGAACAAAAAATGATCGTTGATCGTTTAAAAAAAGTTGTATTTCATGATCAACTAAAAAAATGCATACTTTTACATAGGGAATTGGTAGCGGAGTACAACGATGAAGTGTTGAAGCTTTGTGGCAGATTAATGAAGATATTTTCTGTAAACCTTGGATTAGACGAGGATTATCTTGAGAATGCGTTCGGAGGTGATGAAATTGGAGCTTCACTGAGGGTTAATTTCTACCCAAAGTGTCCACAACCCGACTTGACATTAGGAATTTCTCCACATTCGGATCCAGGCGGTATTACGATTTTGTTGCCAGATGATCATGTTTCTGGCTTACAAGTCCGCAAAGATGATGCTTGGGTCACTGTAAAACCAATCCCTAATGCTTTCATTATCAACCTTGCTGATCAGCTGCAGGTTAGTCTTCTAGTGCATATATCAAAGAATCACCTTGTTTTATTTTTTTACCATAAATTATGAGAAATTCCAGGTGCTAAGCAATGCAAAGTACAAGAGCATAGAGCATCGTGTGATTGTTAACTCAAATGAAGAGCGAGTCTCGTTGGCCTTCTTCTACAACCCAAGAGGAGATATTCCAATAAGTCCTGCCGAGGAGCTAATAACAGACACAGAATCGGCTCTATATCAGCCCATGACATTTAACGAGTATCGTACTTTTATCAGGTTAAATGGTCTTCATGGAAAATCACAAGTCGAGTCTCTAAAATCTCCACGATAGCTATGCTTGTTCAATCTTAAATTCATGCCAGTTATATGTATACGAAAAATACATGTTTATGGTTCTCACTACAATACTGTTGTATTTCCATCTTAGTAGTTTCTTTGATCGCTTTGTACACCATCGAATCTATTTAGATGGGCCGGTCCAATTGTATAGATGGGCCGTACCCATTAGGTTATGTGTTAGTTGCTTAGTTTCAAAGCCATGACATTAGTATATATACATATACAATCTAATGAACAAATCACAATTACAATTACAATAATACATACTCTTTGAGGTTTTATAATGTTGTATTCACACTCATTATTCAGATACGAGAATTACACAAGTTTACATTTTGCTAGGTTTGGTTTGATATATTTTGTTTCTCACAGGGATGTAATCACAAAGAAAGTGTCTTTTGAAATAGGATGGCCAAGAAAATGATGGGGGCCGTGGCCCTTAACCATGTGAATATGTATGTAAAGCCTCGTGGGATGTTTGGTCTTATATTGTGTTTTCTTTTACAGCCCGAAAATGGGATTTATGATTGGCACCTTTTGAAAACTTTGTACAACATGCTTGGTGTATCGACCCGAAACTATAATCAAGTATGTCATGGTTCACTAGTATTGTGTTTGTATCCCTTAAACACTCTATGTATATTTTCATCGTTTACTGTCAGCTATGTCTACACATATGTTTTGTTCACCAGTTGGAGTTTGATTGTTACAGGAGGGTCGGGGAATATATATTGTTCCTTTTAATAAACATGTTTCATTCGTTGTTGCGTAATGTTTAGCACCAATGGCGTGATACAAGTTTTTATAGTGATTGATTTTCAGACAATAATTACTAGTGGGATGGACCACAAATTGTTAATGTCAAACACTAGCACATTTGAAACACTAGTTTTTTTTTTTGAACGGCAAGAGATTTTACTAAGAACAAAAAATCCCACAACTAGCGAGCAGCTAGAATACATAGAGACTCCATGTATTCTAGCTACTCGCAAACTATATTCAAGGCTTTCTTTTAACCACATATCCAACAGAAAGCAACTCTTTTTTTCAAAATATCCGTTTTAGCATTCCGGGTATTCCAGATGCTGAGATGCACCAGCTAGATATACTCACACACCGCGCTTCTTTGTGTCATTAGGTCTTACTAACGGGACCTTTACCCATATTTCTATTTAAAGGAAACACAATCCATCTTTACCGAATCTTGATTACTTGATATGGAGCGAAAAATATCTAAAGGTTTGTATTTTAGCGGTCGGGTTTAAGACCTAACAAACAAGCAGGGAGGTGGGAGACAAGTTCATATAATATTGCAGCCTTGATGTTACATAGATTGGTCTATTTCCTAACTCGCAAAAACTTAGCCGTACCTTGTCAATTAGGTTTATTTCATGAAGGCATGTGAGGATAAGAAATTGATCGAAACCTCCCTAACCTAGTATGGTGAAGCACATTCATCGCTTTCTCTAAAAGTTGCTCGGGTTCTTTTCTAAACAAGTTAAGTCTTTGCAAACCAGAAGAAAAAGATATGAAGACAAATGCATCAAGAAAGAGTAATGGACCTAAACTAAAAGATACAAGACAAGAGTATCCAAAAGAAATGTGCTTTTAAACAAATTTAAGCCAAGGTTTGGTATTATGGCATATGAAGACAAAAAATGAGCACACATACACTTGCCGGAGGTCTCCTTGGAACTAGTCTCCCTATTTTCGCGTATATTGTGAGGTAAGGGTAGAGGTAGGATCTGTCTACGTTCCACCTCCCCGATACCCGCTCCGACGAATTAGGTATGTTGTTGTTATCGGCATGTTTTCCACATTGCTATGTCTATAAACAACAATAGATGCAGAGAACGGATAAGAACTATAACATGATTAGTCATGTACTTCTCATTCACATACATACGTTAAAAACTCTAATCTTTTCTGTAAGATGACTGAAGATGACATGAGAAGAAATCTTTAAATGAGAAGATGAGAAATAACCATAACTACACATTAGAGATACATCAACTTGAATCCGCTGTTCAAAAAATCCGCTGTTCAAAAAAAAAGATACATCAACTTGAATCAGATTCATATTTAATCTTTTCGATGCATCATAATATATTTTCTAGCTAAAAATTCCATGCATATACATACATTATTAGATGCATTTCATCAAGAGGCAAATCCTATGTATTTTTCGTTCTCTCCGACTCAAATTTGTTGCTAGTAATACTTTGCATCATTTTTACTTTAAAATCATGTTCGAAACTAATTGGGATGCATCTACGTAAATAGAGATGCATCTAACTCAAGTCGATGCATCTCAAATATGTATGGTTATAGTTATTTCTCGTACTTCTCATTTTTTTATCACTAAAACCATAAGATTAAGTAGAGTTGGGCCATGCAACTTATGGGGCATATCATATCATGTGAAACAAATGAATAAGACTAGCTACCACATATTCCGGGTGCTTGGAATAGAAAGAATCCAAGATGTTGATTAAGACATTGCATATAAGTGAGGTTCCTTGAAGTTTTGTGCCATTTCATGGTATTGGTGAAAGAGATTGATGCCCCCTTGGTATTTAAAATTATATGGGTGCGTTTAGTCAGGGAAAACACCCTTGTTTTCTTCAAAATGTTTTATGGAAAACAAGAAAAACAAAAATCGCGTTAAAATGAGTGGTTTTTAATAAAATTCTCTACAAAACACAAAAACATGCATTTCCCAACTTAAAAAGAGAAACTACAAAACACATTTTTTTATTTTCCTTGTTTTCTTTATAACATCCCTTGTTTTCATGGGAATAGAAAACAATGTCACATTAACGCGTTTTTATGTTTTGTGGAAAATCAAACCACTTTTTTTTTTACAAATCTGAAAACACAAAATCAAGAAATTTTTCTCTAACTAAACGCACCCTACATGTTTTAGAATTCAAACACGATAATGGAAAACATGCAAAAGGGTATATGGATAAAGTTTTTAGTTTAGGTTATCTTTGACTTAGATGTAAGCAGTTTAACTAAATTATCCCATTTACCTTTTTGATATTTTCTTTGTCCACCTCGAAAATGTATACTTGTGGAGTTTGAGCTATTAGAGGCTAAATAAGCCCAAGCCCGGTTTGTGGGTTTTGGGTATTAGGGTATCACTATTATAAATAGTGGTTCCTGTATTATTGTATTGGGCTCAAGCCCGAGTCTAAAATGTTCTCTTTATATATTTATATTATGTACAGAATATTCATGAGGGAATACACAGATTTATCCTCTCCTACATGGTATCAAGTCACAAACTGGGCTTGAGCTTATTTAGCCTCTAATATGAGTTTGAGAAATCTTGTGAGAACACCATAACTCACGACCAACCCCCAAGCCACCTTGGTGGTGATTAAACACGAGAGATTGACTAAAGCAAAATATCTTCAACACTCGTGTTTAATCACACACAAACAAATTATAAGGTTTAGGTTTTTTAATTGGTAATGCATTAGATATTACTAATATTTATTCTATCACGTGTTAGTCATTACATAAAGAAAGATGTGAAAACTTTCGTACCAAACCAACCTTGTATCAACCCAATGATATTTGAATACGAATAATAGAAGTTGACATATTCATTTTACAAATTAGCAAAATTATTTTTATTCAAAAACTAGTAAGAAGATAGAATTATGTTTGTTCTTCACTAGTGGAGTTTTTATTTAGTTTGAACTCAATCATGCATTAAATTTCACGTTAAAAAGAATCACGACAACATGTATAAGTTATCAAATGCGATGATACATGTTCGAAAGATTTTCTAACGACATTCATTACCTTCGATCACATTACATATACATAACGTACGTAATAACCCTAGCGCAAACAATAACATGACTCAATAAAAATCTCGATAAGTGATGCTGTTATTTAACATAATTTTCTAGGTTCTCAACCCTTAAAAATATGGGATTGATATCCAATGTATTGGAAAATACTTATATTTCTTGACTTTAAAAAGTGCCATCATCATTTTTTGAAGACAGTCTTTTTCTAGATATGTTAACTTATCATTTTGTGAAGACTTGTTAGAAAACTAAACATGGGTGTCCTTTAACACTTTCTATATATATATACCATTCTGATTAACCACTTTTGTTCACTCACAATCATATCTCTTCAAACAACCTTACCCAAAAACCCTTGAAATATTAACATGAACATCTTCTCTGTACGTGAGACTTGAACCCATAACTTACGTCGCATGAATTAGGCACAACCCAATCTCTTCTATTTAAAAACAAACTAGATGCATGTTTTCCTTATTTTTAGCACCTCGTAGTTTATTACGTTGAAACTTAACCGAACAAACGTGCATATCATATCTAGAACCTAAGATTTATGCAATCCAGAAAGGGTTAGCGGCGCAGCTTATTGCTTGTTTCTCTTCCACCTCTATGTAAACTTGTTGGTTTGAATTATTAAAAAAAAATGATGCAAACATTAGAGATCGATTTCATTGGCACACAATTTTTATATTGAAAAAACTTATACAAAAATAGGTCAACTTAATTGAAACGATAAGGTGTTTTATTAAAGCTTATGTGGGTTTAAGCTTACGTGGGCTTACAAGCTTATTTGATTTCGGTTTATATTTTATAAGCCTCAGAATTTTGAGAATAATGGGCTTATATAAGTTTATGAAATCACAATGAACCCAAAAAAAATAAGCGGTGAAATCACTACAAGAAAAAGTAGAACAGGTGACGAAGTTTTCCCGGGCGACGGGAAAACCCACTAAACGACAAAAGTCTGTCCGACGTGGCACAAATTCTGATAGACTTTTTAGTCAAAGTTCGAAGAAGTTTTCCCGGGCGGCATGTCGCCCGGGATAAGTTGGTATAAAATTTGACCAAAACATCAGCGAAAATCTTGGCGGCAATTTTTCTCGCTCATCTTTCCTTATTATTTATAAAATAATTATTATATATTTGATAAATAATAACTATATAAGAAAAACACTCCATTTTCTCGGTTCGGTCAGGATATGCACTACCCTTCTATAGTTGAACATGATATACCGTATACTTTTTCAAGATGCACATTCGTCAAGTAACACAAAAACAAACATTCATTTAGTTAAATATTATACATACCACTTGTAGTAACACAAGCGAGGTCTAAGACCGATAATCATACGTGAGTTACAAACAGACACTTAAACATATTAGACTGATAATCATACGAGACTTACAAACAGACACTTAAAGCATACGAATTACATTCCAAATGACAAACTACTCCAAATCAAGTTTTCCCATGTCATTGTAAACTTCGTGAAGTAGTGCAGTTGAATTAAGTGTGTGTTGTTCCGGATTCTTATACATTTCTAACATTGCCTCGAGTACCGTTATCTTATCAAGCAAGTGCTTGCAGTTTGAGCACTCTGCATTTCTTGAAGCTCCTGGAGAATAAATTGGAGTCGTTGAAGCTCCTGGAGAATAAATTGGAGTCGATGATGATCCTGGAGAATAAATTGGAGTCGTTGAAGCTCCAGGAGAACCAACCAGTAGACGGACTCGTTCCTCTTTCCATAAAAAAAATTTACATCCGAAAGTGTTTTGCTGAGGCTGTTAAAGAGTAAAGATAATAATTTTTAACAACTAACCACATTATTTATATATTACACAAAAAAAACATGTGATTGTTCACCTTTGATCGTGGACATGCATAGTATAGTTTACCACGAGTTTTAGGTTTATACGATTCTCGCAGAACTACATCTCCGGCTCCACAAGGACACGTAAAAGCTTCATATGGCACCATCTTCACCATAATAGCAGTGTGATATGTTTGTGGTTGTGATGGTAAGAATGTGTGTGATCTGTGGGTGATTGTGAGGATAATTTCTGCTTTTATGGTAAAAAACAGTTTTTTAGAAGGAGAATTTGGCAGGAGTATTTGGCGGGAGTATTTGGAGGGATTTTTTAGCAGGAAAATTTGGCGGGAGTTTTTGGCGAGAGTATAGGGCTATAGGAGGAATTGGTCGAAATAATTCACCGGAGATTGAGACACTTACTTATCATGTTCTAGCTACTTGTGGGTGATTTATAAGTAGTTTTGCTACCTTTGATATGACTATCATCGTTATAATGATAACATACCGACTCATCCGTTGAACATCTAATGTACAACGATAACATATCGACTCATCCGTTGGACATCTAACTTACAACGATAACATATCGACTCATCCGTTGAA
>BQNB010188173.1:0-11973 GCA_026074375.1 Tanacetum coccineum
ACTAAATTTTATATTTTTCCTAGACACTAAATGACAAAAGAAAATTTTATAAAAAAGAAAAATATTTTTTTATTAATTTTTGGATTTTTTATGAATTTTTAAAGATTAAAAACTAATTAAAACTAAGAAAATAGAAAAAGACAAAAAATAAAAGTTATAAAAATTCTGAAAAAATAAAATAAAATAAAGAAAAAGTTAACAATTCTAAAAATATAAAAATGCCCAAATTTTACTGATTATATAAAAAGTAATTAAACTAATTAATTTTAAACCTAATTTATATTAATTAAATTAAATAAACTAACTGTGGTTAACTAAAAGGACTAACAGTGAAAGGACTCAAGGACTAACAGGGTAACAGGCTAACTAACCACAGGGACTAACAATGTTAACTAGAAAAGACAAAATTACACAAATGGTCCCTGAAGTGGACCCCGATTACAAGGTGGGTCCAAGTTGCTTATTAGCAAAAAGCCAAAGAAGCAAACTTATTCAGGGGCTTATAGGGAACATTTTTCATAAAAGGCACATAAGCTGAATCTCAAAGAATAAGCCAAAAATGTGAGCTTTTGGGGCTGCAAAAGCTAAATAAGCTTTTTAGCTTATTTTTCTTTCTTTTTGGGGCTTAAGCTCACAAGATAAGCTGGAAACTAATGGAATAAGCTACTAGGCCTAAGGGAGTCTAAATTAAGCTATGGTTACCTAAAATAAGCCCTAAATAAGCTAGAAATGAAATAAGCTTATGAGACAGTTTTAGAAAGAAAACAGAAAAAGTGCTACTTTAAAGGCTAAATAAGCTAAGCTAAAGGAGGAGTTAAGCTACAAGATTACAGGGACTTAAAGGGCTACCTATAAGCTATAAATAAAAGCTAAAAGAACTAGGGGCTTAATACAAAATAAGCTAGAAAAAGGGTGCTGAAAATTGGTTTCAGCACCAGGGGAGGGCAACACAGTGAGCTTAAGGGCTTTTTGAGCTTATGCAACAAGCTCTTATGAGCTTTTTAGCCAAAACAAAGCACAAACAGATAACAAGGGGTGGTCAATGAGCTTATTTTCAAAATTTAAGCTAATAAGGTTAAGAAAAAGCTGCTGATAAATGGATCCAATAAAACTAACTAATAAGAGTGGTATTAAAACCTGCTGTGATCTTGGTGGCTTAAAGATGGCTAATTTCAAAAACATACATGCATACAGCACACTTGACTTATAGCTATAATGTTAAATGACAACATAAGGGTGTTTGTTTTTATGGCTAGAATCAACTAAAAAGAGCACAAGAGGTGTAGCTTAAGCGCTTAAGCAGCTACACTTAGCCAAATCTGGCTTAATGAAAATTTGACAGAAACTTAGAGGGGGTATAAAAACTCTATTTTCTAAACAAAAAATCTTAAGTTTGTTTAAATGGCTTGATTTCCCTACACACTCAGCCAAAAGTGGCTGAGTATGTTTGACCCACTAATAAACCACAATGACCCATTTTGCAGTCAAAGCCAAACACCCCCTTAAATTTATAAAGAAGGTTTTTTTCTGTTTTTTATGTAAATGGAAGCTGAGAGAGTTAATTATAAGTAATGTTTTAACAACTTAAACACATTCTTATACAAACTTTAAGACAGAATAGAAAAACTTAAATTGAGAATCTTTCAAATTTTTCAACAATGTCATATCATAAAAAATTTCTTAACTTTTATTTAAAAACAGAAAGATTACAACTTAAAGCTTTAAAAACAACTGAGTTATACTTAAACAATTAAAGGAAATACTTGGAATTTAAAGTTAAGCTAAAAAACATAAAAAAATGGTGTCCTTTGTCTCGGCTTGGTCTTCTTCTTTGTATCTAGGAGTCTCTTGACAGCCTTGGTTTGCTTTCACATGTGTTAGTTAGTTGTGTAGAGAACCCCTCATCCAAACCTAGCCCTTGGAATGGCTTTGAGCTAGTTTATCAAACAAAGTGCAGCCATAGATGTACATTGGGTTTGTGGGATTGCCAGCGTGGAAGGCTTATAAGGGGCTTGGTAAGTGGGAGTGGTAGGGGTGATCTTAGAGTTACTTGCGAGGTGATGGTGGGAAGAGACACCGTGGTGATGCGTTTGGGTTTTGATGGCGGAGTGGTTTAAGGTACGGGTTGGTTACAGGTTTAAAATGAAGGGATGAAAAAAAGCAAGATTTGCCCTCGATCACTCTCAACTCTTTCCAATTTTCTTTTGGGCTCCTTTTTTTTTAGTATATAAACTAAGTTTCAAAAGTGGCAGCTTAGACCTTGGTGTATTTAATAATAAAAGAAAACAAAGAGGTTTTGGATAATTACAAAAGTGGTCCCTGCTGTTTTTAACTAAAAGAAATAAAGAAGGTTAGGGTAAATTGCAAAATCAGTCCTTGTGTTTTATTTTCCTATTTTTCTTAATAAAACAATTTTCAAAACTTGGCAATTTTTTGGCCCCTTTTGCCTTTATTTTATCATTTTTTCTTTTTATAAAAACAAGTTTTAAAATTAACATTTTGGTCCTTAGTTTTTAAAAAGAGAATGTGCATTTGGCTTTTTGGTTGGCTGGGCTTAGTACTGGGCCCACTGGTTTGGTATTGGTCCAATAATGGTAAAGGCTTTGGTTATTGGGCTTTTTCAAGCCCAATAAGGTGTGTGAGTGGGTTTTGTGTGTACAATGGCTGAGATTGGCTGTAACTGGGCTAGGATTGGGCCTTCAAAGTCTCCACAGTCTTGTTCAATTGACCAATGGGCTGTATGAAAATTGATGAGCCCGATTGGGTCTTCACATCCTCTATAGATAAACTATTGGGCCTTGTCCGGCCCAGCAATGGGTAAAGATTGCATTCAATAGGATTCTTCAGTTCCTGCTCCGGTTTGACGTGCTGATCTTGGTACGCCTATGACTTTACATTTTTGGACTTTGCCTTGATTTTGCACAGTCTTTTCCATTCCCTGCTCATTTTGTCATTTTGGCTTGGTTTTCTGTCTTTTTGTTGAATATCACTATCTCCTCCACAATACCGAAATGCAAAACAAACATATATTTGGCAAGTTTTTTGTCTGTTTTGTCATTATAAGCTCGTTTTGTAGAGTAAAAGATTATGTGTATTAAGCACTTATCATCGCATACTTAAATACAAAACAGAGGCAGTAAGGATTTCATCAAAATAGTGGATTTTCCTCAATACAAGTCCACTTTCGGTATGCTCTACAGAAAATCCCACTATCTATGTTTCCTCTTATTCGAGAAGACCGTTTCTGTTGTGTGCAAACAGCTACTGCAAGCACACATTATAAATGAGAAATGAAATAACTGCAACAATAGAAAGGGAAAATTAAAGATTGTAACCGCAGAGCAGTCTATTAGAAGCATCTCAAGTTATAAGATTCTAATGGTATTAGTAGTTTGTCTACTACTGAAATTTTTGAACAGCTTGCTCTTATGGGTATGTGTCTAATTCTGACAAATTGACCTTTCAAAAGGGACACTTTTCCCCTCAATGAAGATTTTTGATCCATAACATCCTTCATTGTTTAAGTTCTAAGAAAACTGCTTGGGAACAATTCAGTAGCAATATAGCAACTGCTATTATTTTCTTGGCCACTAATAGAAAATTTAATTTTTCTAAACTGATTTTTGATGGAATGGTGAAAAACTTGGATAGTAAGACTAAATTTTTAATGTCACAAGAGACTGCTTCTACCTCACAAAAGAACTTATATTGCTCCTACCCCTACTCGAAAAGACATTTAAAGCAATATGAGGAGGCTTCTAAGGGGTTATACTGGAGGTGGAACATTCCCATTGTTTTCCAACAATGCTTGTTCAGGGACCTAAATTTTATTTCAGGGCGAAGAGATCAACAGTCCCATATTGAAGGTCCTAAACATCACCCACCCAGGTGCTCCATCAACCTCACAACCACATCTTTCACCAACACTTAGGAGTTCTATCAGACAGGAAACTGAGGTTCCTCAGCCCAGTTCTCCTCCTCACTCCAACTATTATATGTGAGGATGCTCCACAGGTCTGGAATGCAGACATATGAGGGGCTGCCACTTGCTGTCACTGGGCTTAGAAGCAATACATGGCATTTGGGTAACATTGATATTACCCTACCATGCCCCATGATTCACCTCTCCCCAAGATTTCACACACTTGGAAGTGATGAGGGCAGAATGCAACCTAATAAATTGATGGATTTGGTTACAAAATTATCAGACAGAGTTGTAGCTTTGGAGACAGACTTGACGCAGACAAATAAAGTTTATGGTGCTGATTTTACAAAGCTTATCAAGAAGGTGAAGAGGTTAGAGAAAAAGGATAAGCTCAGAAAGTCAAGAAGAAAACTCAGACTAGTTCTCTCAGATAAAGAAGGTTCAGATTCAGATATTTTGGCTTAAGAGGATCCTTCCAAACAGGGGAGGAAAATTGCTCAAATTGATGTAGATAAGGGGATTACTTTGGTACAGATGGGTGTTTCTACTGCTAGTACAGATTTTACCGCTGCTAATGTACTAGTTACTACTGCTGGTGCAAAAATTAGTACTGCCAACCCTGAAGTTAAAATTGTTGGTGATTATGTTGATGATATTGCTGCTGAAAGTTTAGTGTACATCAGAAGGAGTGCAGCAAAGACAAAAGATAAAGGTAAAGGTATAATGGAAGAGTCCTGAAATCGCTATGACCAAAGACACAAGAAGGCAACAAGAAAAGAAAACACAAGAACAAAAAAGACTTGGTTATGAATCAGCTCTGTGATTATAAGAACAACTTGATGAAGAAGAGAGGCAGAGGATTTCCAGGGCACATAAAGCAGCTAGCTCTTTTAATATTGAAGAATGGGAAGACATACAAGCTAGAATTGAAGCCGATGAAGAGTTAGCACAAAGGTTACAAGTAGAAGAAAGAAAAAAATACTCTAAAGCTAAAAAAGAAAAACTGCTTGCAGAACTTATCAACCAGAGAAAGAGACATTTTGCCCAACAAAGAGCTGAAGAAAGGAGGAACAAGCCACCCACACAGGCTCAACAGAGAACTTATATGTCTAACTATATCAAGCATATGGGAAGCTATACACTACAGCAGTTGAGAGGTCTTCAATTGATGAGAGATCACGAATTTGTTCTTGAAGCAACAATGAAAAGGGTAAACACTTTTACTCTAATGGAGAGTGATGTTGACAGAACAGTTCCTAAGATAGCAGCTAGAAGTACTAAAAGAGCTGCAGAAGAAGAACTTGGTTAACAAAGTTCTAAGAAGCAAAAGTCATATGAGCTATCACAAAAAGAGCTACCGCAATTGATGATCATAGTTCCAGAAGAAGGGATAAATATTGAAGGCCTTATAATACTACCAAACCAATATATCCAATCATTGACTGATAGGTTTACACTGAGATTTAAGAATGTAACTGGAAATCATCCGGGTTGGTAATCATACAGAGGTATATCAGGTTTTTTGATGAATATGCTAAGACTTTTGACAGGATGATTTAGTCAAACTATGGAGTCTGGTTCAAGAAAAGGTTCAACACAACAGAACCAACAAAAGATAAAGAAATAGAGATCTGGGTAGAGTTGAAGAGACTGTTTGAACCTGATTTGCAAGATGATGAGTAAAAGGAATCTCAGAAACATATTCATGATATAACACGGAGACTATGATACATGAGGAGTGCATCATGTATCTACAAAGGATGGAATGGATATCTACAGGCTGGTTGAAAGGGAATATCCTTTGTCAAGAGGTGTTCTTAAACACCAGATGTTATTCACACTCTTGGAGTAACAAGATAATAAATGTCACAGAGAACTTCTAGGAAGATATTCATGCAGATTAAAAAGATCAAAAAAGAGAAATGTGGTTATGGAAGAATCCTCTCATAAAACAAGGTTTAATTCAAGAAACTTGATGATTTGGAGGTAAATCACAAGTTTAGGGGAGGATTGTTAGGAATTAAATGTGTTCATACTTAGTACTTCCAAGTCAAGAGTTAGTACTGCTCAAGTTACAACTGCCAGTATTAACTAGTTAATACTGCTAGAAGAAAGTTAGTACTGCCAGTACTAACTTAATACAACAGAAGGAAATTAATACTATGCAGAAGATTAAAGACCTTGCTAAAGAGATAAAAGAGACGCGTCACGATATTTGTATTGACTTTATTCAGAGTAAATTCTACATAGATTTGAAAGATACGTAATAGTTTAACATTATAGAAGATTTAATAGTTATGAGACACGAAATCATACTAAACCAATCTATCACCCATACTTGTATTTTGAGGACCGAAATACTAACCGACAAAACCTCAACACTTCCAGATTTATACACTATCGGATCTACACAACTACACAAGAATGAAAGATATGGACTAGAACTATATGTAACAAATGTTACAAGTGAACTAACTAGAGTACATAACTTCGTATCTTGGCAATGACGAAAGTTCTTCTCTTGTACTTAAGGAAAAGAGGAAAGGATAGAAGATTTGATCACATTTAAAAAGATTAACCAAGTTGAATGATCAAAGATTTAGAAAGATTTAGTGAGATCTAGAAAGAGAAAGAACTGAAAGAACAAATCAGACACAAAAGGGTTGTGAATAGTTGGAGGTGACCCACTATTTATAGAGTTAAAAACACCTGTCCAGGAAATGACGGACCTCGGATATATTAAGGGGCCGCGTATATTAAGGGGTCGCCGACCTATTTTAAGGGACTACCCGACAACGCTCCTGTTTTTGTCTTTATGGTGAGTGAAATCTGGTGAAAGTGACACTTGTTTTAGGGGGGAAATGACCAGATTTTGAAATTCAAAATAATTACCAAATAAAACATTTCATTATAATTCACAAATAATTTGTCTATATAATTTTTGAAAAATAGTTTTGTTATATTTATAAAAATATAAAGTTTAAGACAAAAACTTATTTCTTTGATCATCCTACAAATTTAATGTTGTTTGTACATACCTTACGTATTTACATCATGCTGCAAACAACTGTCGGTGTTGATGTATAGTTGATACCTTCGAGAGATGTGGATGCAAGTATGCATTGATAATTTGTGATTACGAGTAACTTGCACACTTTACGTTACGTATTAAAAGTTACATGTTTTTCATTACCAAAACATAACGAGATCGTATAGATTAAATATCGTAATATTTTCACTAACATCATCCATTTCTTCCAACCTATCAGCCAAAAAATCTTCCTGGTCTTCATGTAGAACAACACCAGCTTCATGTGCTTGAGCAAGTAACATCTTCTCTTTGAACCATTCTGCATCCTTCACCCTCTTTTTTGACGTACATTGCTTGCCTATGTGTCCCTCACCTTTGCAATTAAAAAACCTGATCACTCTTGATTGATTTGCATTCACATCAGTTACATTGTTGACACCTCTCATTCCTGTAGCTTGACTATTTCCATCGTTAACCCCATAACTCTGAGACTAACATCCTTGAATGTGCTGAACAGTAACTCGGCCATCTTGAACAATAGCTTGAGTTCTTGGATTTGACAAAGTTCGGAGTTGATTATTTGTAGGTGGAAACTTAGAGTTCATAGTTGTACTGAGAAACATCATAGCTTTGTTAAGACTAGAGCTAACTGGATCAACATTTGGTATGAATGAGGACAACAAATCCATAATCAATTTTGTGGCAATCAGGTAGTTGTTGTTGAGCAATTGGTGGGTCATAGTTTAGTTGAAGAGGTGATTAAATGAATTGTTGTTGAGATAATGGTGGGATTGGGTTTATAAGATAGAACTGTATTGATATTGAGTTGATGTGGATAGAAACTCACTGGTGGGATTATAATATGATCTTGATCTTCTGTATGTGGAGGAGGATTGTATTGGTTCTCAAATAAAGCAAGATTGAGTCTGATGTAGTTGTTCAATTCTCGAACTCTTTTGCATTCATTCCTTTTTGTGGAAGAAATGCAATACAATTAGATCAAATTGTACTAGTACAAATCTTAGCTGTTATTACCGTTGTGACAAACCTACTCCACTATAGCTGAAGATGATTCACAAGCTTCGTATTGACTTAAATGGGTGTCCTCGTCATCTTGATGATGTTCATGTCATTGATCAGCTTAGCATACCTCCAGTAATACAAGTGAATTAATTCTCCTGGCTCAAACGTGAACCTATCAAACTCATCATATAGCTTTGACTCGTATTCTTGAAGTGTCAGCTCTGTGCCTTCCATCAATTCTTTGACTCGATCCCATATCTTTTTAGAAGTTTAAAAGTGGTTGATAAGAGTGTATATTTCAATTGGCAGACCGAGGAGAATAATGCTAGTTACTTTGATATCACAATCGTATCGTATCTTCTCAGCTGGAGAGAGATCTGCCACCATTTGTGCTCGTTTCACATCAGCAGTACCATTAGCACCAGGAACGGTAATCTCCTCTTTAAATTGAAATGGTCCATTTTTTATGGAATCAATAAACATTTCCCCATTCTCCTTACCTTTGATGTAAAGCCATATACGCGTCTTCCAACTGTCATACATGCCTTTCTCGAGCATTGATGGTCGATTTTCAGCACCCGCAACAATAACGTTCTCAGCCATTGTTGATATTCTTACACTTTGATTATGAAATGATGGCAATAATGATCGTTGCAATGATTAGTAAGTGTTATGTTGTGTTATTTGTTGTTCGTTTTTAGTGATTAAGTGATAAAGTATGTTGCTTTTGATGTTTTAAGTCTTTTTAGTCCGTAAAGACTCGATCTTTGAAGTTTCAAACATCCACAGTAATGTGTTATAAGCTAAATCACAAAATGGGTGTTTAAATCACAAAGTAGAGATGAATTTAAATTGCAAAATGGAGTTTTATCACTTAAATCGCTTTTTGGAAGTTAAATCGCAAACCAGTATTACACTTAAGTCGCAAATTTAGTCTTACACTTTAAATCGCAAATTGAGATAATACTTAAATCGCAAATTAACTTTGACACTTAAATCGCAAATTAACTTTGAATCTTAAATTGCAAATTGATAAACAAACTTAAATCGCAAAATACGTTTAATACTTAAACCGCAAATTGTCTTAACACTTAAATCGCAAAAAGGTATTTCGCAAATTAAAGTTAAACATCTTTTTGCAAAACACAAAAATGTGAAATAACGTTTTAAGGTTAAATCACAAAATTTTGTTTCACAAAATAGCTATTCCACAAATTTCAAGATCTCAAAAATTATTTTCTCGATCTCAACCGCAAAAAGCGAGGTTCAAATCGCAAGAATATATTATTAGATTCTAATATTTGCAAAATATTAAGCTACACACCCTTTGATCGGTCCTTATGATTGTTTAGATCGATCAAACCAAGTGTGTAACATTGAAAATCACGGAACCAACTTAAACCACAAAACATATTTACGATTTAGCTTAAATCGCAAAATGGAAAGTTATTCCGCTTTTTGCAATTTATGATTTACCCTTCTGTTTTGTCAAAACACGAACGTTTAATCTTTTTAACACACACAAAACTAGGGCTGAGCAAAACCAACCAAAAACCAAACTGAACCGACAAACTGAGCCGAGCCGAACCGACTAAAACCGAACCGACCATTTTTGGTTTTGTATATTTATGGTTTTTGGTTTCGGATTTGCTGCGAATCGGTTTTTTTGCTCGGTTCGGTTTTCTAGGATTTCGACTCGGTTTCGGTTTGTTCGGGTTTATTTCGTCGTTTTTCGGTTCATGTTTTTCTCAAAGTCGGTTTTCGGTTTGGTTCGGTTCGGTTTTAAACCGATGCTTAGCCTGACATAAAACACCACTAAATCATCACATGGGCTCTGATACCAATTGTAGGATATATAATTACAATATCATAATCATGGAACAAGATAGAGTTTTAGATAGAGAAAGAGATTAAGCGAAACTTAGGTGTTGTTTGTTTATTAAGAGGCTCTGAATTTGAATCGGATTCACAGATCTAAATTTGTATATTCAGTAGAAAAGTCTGAATCTGATTTCCATCTTAATCTAAATAAGTGGTTGAGAAATCTAAATCTGAATCTGAATCAAATAAAACGGTTTGTTTTGATAAAAATGTCTAGATGTTTTAAACTATAATTTTTACAACTAAAACAATTTCAATCGCACAATGAAGAATACTACATTATCTAAACTCACAATCAGATGTATGAAGAACTAGAGAGAGAAAGGATATGGGTGAACACTTCTAGAGAGAGAAAGGAAAAAAAGAAATATTAGATTAGTGAAATTAAGAAAAGTGAACAACCAACCCTCTCCAAGGTGTGGAGAGGGGTATATATACTTCCTAGTAGTCGGTCATGGACCCTTGATGGGCTTTCCATGCGCCTTGGGATTTACTAGCCTATTTAGTTTCCAAATATTGCTTTACGAGCTATCAAATGATATAATGGAAGTGACTAACACTTTTTATGATCCTAACAATCTCCCCCTAAGGGAGGTCACTCTATTTTACTAAAACTTAAACCTAGCATACTATGCTTTGTCTTTAGTCTTGTGTTCGCATGGTTATTTTCTTTACATCATCTTGTAAACATGATGTAGTGATCTTTGACTTTAGGCTTGAGCTTGTTCTGATAGGCTTGACTTGAATGTGAATTTGAGCTTCTTTAAGATCATCAACCAAGCATAATCTCTTTTCATCGTATTGTGATCTTTTGCCTTCTTGTGACTTGTGACTTCTGGACCGACATGCTCATACTGTTCTTGATGTTGAAAGTGTGTGTAACCAACTTTCTTGATATCCTTTAACTTTAAATAACTTCTTCACTTATGAAGTAACGTGTGGTATCAACTCAATACTTCGTCGCTTCAAGAAAGACGTATGGTATCAGAGTAGCGGAAGTTCTGAAACAGTTATGGTTAGCTTTCATATGTCTATACTTTTGGCGTTAGGTATGAGCAGTGTGGCTTTGAATCTGACTCGACATGATCCAATTAGCTGCACATATCGGGCAAAATTACCTGTATCAAGCATACTTTTGTGAAATTACTTGATACATAACCCGCACACAATAACCCTTGTTAGATATTGTGAGGATTTAACTGTCACACCCCGCCAAGGCGGAAACACGAGGCGTAACATCATGGATATCATCACAACACACGGTGTCTATATAGAGAATACTAAAATGAAAGCTAAAGTAAAGCAAAGACACAAAGTGTCATAACAATACCCAAAACCTAACCAAAATCCAAAAGGCGTCTTTATTGATGAAACGAAAGTTCTCGCCAATAGAAAAACATGCAACAATTATCCAAATTCAAACAATGCAAAATTCAAGACAATAAAGCCATAAACTCCAAGACATCCTATGGTCTCTTTCTAGCCACTTCTTTTTATCTTTGCACCATTAAGCTCACCTAAAAATGATGCTTTAAAATGTCAACACAACGGTTGGTGAGAGTCATAGGTTTAAGACTCACATTATAAACTTTTCAAAACCAATTACTGCGATTATCAAAACAATATAGGACAATTATGCAACATATGAACTTATGCAACATATGAACTTATGCTAACATGCAATCCACATACTAGGTAGGAACGTTACCCCCGATCCCATATGTCACTTACGCACCTAAAAGTCTACCAGCTGAAGCTTATACTTAGGCCTAGACCAACAATACTAGGGAGGTGTACCCCTCCGATCCTAATTCACTATTATTGAGTAGGCGTACTCCCTGATCCCAAATCAATAACACTTGACATGTCAATATAGAACATGCAAGTAAACCACATTCAACATGCAACAATAAGTCATATAGCAATCACATAATGTCCCCATGAAAGCAAAACACATAATTACAGCAATTCAAAATATTTAGCATCATTTCCATCCCAATGTAAAAACATTTAAAAGTGGGACTATGAAACTTACCTTTGCCTAGCCCTCAAAAGCTTCCAACAAAACTTCACAAATAGTTAACACAATCTATACAACAAAAAGAATTCGTGT
>BQNB010188179.1:0-11973 GCA_026074375.1 Tanacetum coccineum
CTCATATCTTATGTTATTGATCTATGAAGTAATACCCCTGGAACATCATATTCCGTTGTGGCCCATTTTGGGGGTGTTACAGATTTGGTGTGTGTTTGTAGGTGTCGGCCAAGAAAGAAAACAAAGGAGAGATGTGTGTTTTTCTTTGTGGAGTGAATGAATGAAAGATGTAATATGATATGGTATTTATAGTGTGACTCTAGCTTCATTAGTAAGCAAAATTTGAAATGTAAGAGTGTATGTGGGTGGGTACCGTCGAATACAAAGGTGACAACACAAGGGGACTAATTTGATCTCCCAATCAAACCCTTGTGTGTACATGTCCTTGCTCCCATATTGTAGGATGGTTTGTCTCTTGGTTGGTTTCAAAATTTTGGCATCCTAAGTGTATGTGTGAGTGTATTCGGTTGGAAGAGCAAGAGAGGGGAAGGGGACGAAAATGATCCACCAATGAGGGACTAGAAAGGACTTGTACAAGTGCCACTTTGTAGGAAGCATGTTAACTTGTATCACAGGAATCCCATGCTAGAGTGTGTGCATATTCGGTTAAAAACAAAGCCAAAGGGGGGACCAATTGGTTTCCAACATTCTAGGACATGCAAAGATGCTCTTGATTTAATTTCTAGGTAACCATGCACACTATATAATTCTAGTTATTTACGAAATACGCACAAACTAAAAACACGTAGAAACTTTACGAAAAATTCTGAAAATTTAAATATCAACTAAAAACGTAAAAACGCGTCTACTGACGAAAGACTACGATGATTGGATGCACGGATTGCTTCCGGTAATGATTCTTAGTAAATAACAGAACAACTTCCTGGTTACCCGTAAAAATTAAACAAAACATTAAAAATTCAAATTACCAAACGAAAACGGCTAAAATATTGATCAGAAATTTACGAGGTATGACATCCTTTCCCCGTTAAAAGATCTTTTTCCTCAAAGCTTAAGATGTGGCATTGAATGCCGCTACAGATTTTGAAAATAAGGGAGGGTATTTCTTTAGGAATTGATCTTCACGATCCTAGGTGAACTCTGAACCCCTTCTTGAGTCCTAACGAACCTTGACGATAGGAAATTGACTTTTCCTTAATCATTTGGCTTTTGGTCCATAATCTCAACCGGTTCCTTGATGAAATAGATCTTGTAGTTGACTTAAATCTCATTTAGCGGAAAGGCAAGTGTTTCACTCGGATAAGCATTTCTTCAGGCTTGACATGTGAAAGGTGCTATGGACTCTGCTTAGTTGTTTCAGGGGTTCAAGTCGATAAGCGATGGTTCCTACTTTAGCTGAAATATTAAAAGGTCTAATATATCTAGGGTTCAGCTTTCCCCGTTTGCTAAAACGTATCACTCCTTTCCACTAAGACACCTTCAACATGAAATTCTAAGGGTTTGTGTCTCACGTCAGCATAACTCTTTTGATGATCATGATTACTCAAATCGTGTCATAACTGCTTGTTGTTCTTGGTAGCCTTGTGATAAAATCCATGGCTATGTTTTCCCATTTCCAATGGGGTATTTCTGGTGGCGACGCATGCTTCTATGTTCGGGCCATCGGTACATCCGCTTAATATTATGATATATCTTATCCGATCCTTGGTGGATGAAATAGTCAGATTTGTGCGGCTTATTCCTGGTCAATTCTCTTAAATCTTTAGAGCGTGGTAACCAACTCCTGCTCCTAGTGCAGGGAGTTCTATCAAGACCAGTCTCAATTCCTTGTCCATACCATGAAGGTTCTCATCCTTAACGTTCTCTGTCTTGAGAGATTCTACTTGTGCCTTGTGAATCTATGGCGGTAGGTTTGAATTAATGGTCATCACTAAGCCTCTCACCCGGCTTAGCTCGTTTATTTTGGCTTAAAGCATATACTGCAATGTTTGCTTTTCCAGGGTGATACCAAATCTTATAATCAAAATCACTAAGCAATCTTAACAATCTATGTGGTCTCATGTTCAATTCCTTTTGATCTAGAATGTGCTGTAATCTCTGATGGTTTGTAAACGTGGTGCGCTTCATGCCATATGGGTAGTGTTCCTAAATCTTGAGAGTAAACGCTATTGCTCCTGATTCTAGGTCGTGTGTCGTGTAGTTCTTCTCATTCGTATTTCACATTTTTCTGAGTCAGTTTGGTTAGAGGTTTCCATATCCTAGAGAAACTTTTGATAAATCATTGGTAATAACCAAAAACACCTAAGAATTTTCGTATCTTCGTTGGAGTCGTAGACGTTGTCTAATCCTTGATTGCCTCAATCTTGGCGGTATCGACGTGAATGCCTTGACTATCAACAACGTGGCCAAGAAATTGCACTTTGAGGAGTCAGAATTTGCACTTAGGGAATTTGACGTACAATTCCTTATTCTTAAGCAATCCCAAGATAAGCCTAAGGCGTTTCTCGTACTCCTTATTTCTGCTTGAGCAAATAGAGATATCATCGGTGAATACTATCACGAACTTATCCAAGTATGGTTTGTACACCCGATTCATGAGATCCATGAATGCCTCTGGTGTGTTGATCAAACCAAATGGCCTGACTCGAAACTTGAATTGTTCATAACGGGTCCTAAATGCGGTCTTAGAATATCCTTTTCTCGAACTCTAATTAGTGGTCACTAGTCCCTATGTCGATTTTCGAATAAACACTAATTCCTTGTAGTTGATCGAAAAGATCATCTATACCAGGTAACGGGTAACGGTTCTTTACAGTTAGCTTGTTCAATTCTCGGTTATCAGTGTACATCCTGAAGGATCCATCATTCTTTTTGACGAACAACATCGGAGCTCCTCAGGGTGAGGAACTCGGTCTTATAAATCCTTTTGAGTATACGACATATTACGCTGGAGACGGTCAACTCTCTTTCTCTCAACACATAACATGCCTCTGAGTCTCAAGTTTTCTTGCTTCAACGTATCATTCCTATCAAACAACTCTGCTTACTAGCAACTATCGGTGCATATCCATTACTCTTATTGCTTCGAATCGTTAAGGTTTCATCACCTAAGGGGATACGAACGATCTTTAATCACAATTTCTCATGGCGTGCTACTTTGTCAACCAATCTATACTGATGATAATGTCGAACTACCAACTCCTACGGGCATTAAGTCTATTTTGAATAGATGATTCAGAATATTCAGTACACAACCTTAAATGTTGGTATCAACATCTATAATCTTTCCATCGGCTAACTCAATATAGTACCTAGTGTCTACAGTAGATGGGACGATGTCACTAAAAGGGAAAATCTTAGCGGAGGTGAGGCTTCTATCAACTAGGTTCCATGTTCTTGTAATAATTATGTCTATTGCTTTAACTTTAGGTCCATCAGAAGTTTTTTCGGTACGAGAATCTCATAATTTATGTGATTCTAACTCATGAAAAGGTAAATATATTGAAGGAAATCTCCTAGTTCTCCTGGTTATCATCCAATTAAAAGGATAAGTCGGTTATGTTCTAAGTTCTTACAATTCATATTTATCGTGACTACAGGGAGCGTGATTCGGTCTCTCAGCTAAGGGTGTGGTGTTTCTATATGATAAGATGGGGAAATATCTACTTGGTTTTGGCGCTTACAATACGAGTACACATGACCAACACGAATCATGAATACGTACGAAAAATATTAATAAAACACGAGTACATTATAATCCCGTTGACAATGTAGAGAAAAGAAAGAAAATAAAAATGGAAAGTAAGGGTAAATTGACAAAATTTTATGGTGACTACTCCCAGCATAGCATGACCCTTCCTGAATTATACATAGGTGATCAGGCTATGCATAATTTAAGAACTAACGATGCAATGTTCATTTCATCAAAACTAGTGATATGTTTAAAATCTTATAGGGTATAAACGTTATAGTTTATAAGGTAGCAAAACAGTTCGTAATAATGAAAACAAGGTAGTTTATAGGACGACACATTATATTTTGTAAAATATCATAAAATGTTTTATGAGGTGATAGTAAAATAGTTTACGAGAAAATTACATAACGGTTTATAATATAACAGTTTAGGGGTTCATAATATGGCATCAAATAGTTTACGAGTTGACAACCCAAAACTTTATAAAGTGACAACGTATTAGTTTGTAAAAGACACGAAGTAGTTCATAAGATGACGATAAAATAGTTTGCAAATTGACAGCCAATAGTTTATAATGACAATGAAATAGTTCATGAGGTGACAATGAAATGGTTTGTAAGATGACTGCAAAGTAGTTTGTAATGGGTTAGCAAAAGAGTTTATAAATAACCGTACAATAGGTTATAAGATGAAAACGAATTAGTTTAATAAATGATAGCTAGTTAAGTTATGAGAAAATAGTAGGATAATTATAAGATGTTGACAAAGTGGTTTGTAGGATGATATCGAAATAGTTTATAAGGTGTTAGCGAAACGGTTTATAAAATTATGGCAAAAGAGCTTATAAACGATGATGAAATAGGTTAAAAGATAAAAAATGATTTAGTTTGTTAACAATGATTGCAAAAATAGTTTATAGGGTGACGACGTAACAGTTTATAAGATGGTAACAAAATGATTTTATAGAATGATAGTAAAATGGTTAATACGCTGCCAGCAAAATGGTTCGTAGATTGATGGTAAAATAGTTTATAAAATGTCTATAAAATAGTTTATGAGGTGACGCTGGAATGGTTTATAAATGATAGTGAAATGGTTTATAAGGTGTTGAAATAAACAAGAAGCTATTAGCTAAACGGTTTGTAAAGTAGCGGTAAAATAGCTTATAACGCGACAACTACTATGTTTATAACATGACACTAAAATAGTTCATAGGATAACATCCAATTAGTCTATAACAGTAAAGTAGTTTATAAAATAATAGTGAAATGGGTTGTAAGATGGTAATAGATTTGAGGAGTACCTTACATAAATTATTTTAGAATTGAAGTGTAACTAACGAAATCGTCATGACACAAAATGAACGGATGGTTTAAAAACATCCACACAATACTCGAAATTCACAAGGAAGTACTAGTGCAATACTCTTATGGTTACGGTTCAAGTCTACTTAGGTTCTACTAGGTACGATAGGAAATCTCTTTTTAAGTATCAACATTATCTCTAACGACCTTGGAGTTCTCACGAGCTTTTACTTTTCAACTACGGTTCGCACGGTTTAGATTTGGACAATCACTCTTATAATGTCCTGATTTTCCACACTCACAATAGGTATTCCAGGTTTCTAATTTGCCACTGTGGCCTCTATGTTGTTATCAAAACGGGTGTCCTACAATCTTTACTCATATGGCTAACTCTCTTGTAGTTATTGCACTCTAAAGTGCATGGCCCAGTGTGGCGCAACTTACGTTTGTTGAAGTAGGGTAACTTTCCTACATATCCAATTTTGTTATTTGGTCTACCAGTGTAAGCTCTCATGGCCTTTTGTCGTTTATTTCGTTATTAGCATTCTTTACCATCTCGGTTTCCAAACGTACGACCTAATCCATTTAGTCGTAAGCTACTCGGATTTTTGCCTCATAAACAACAACAGCTTTAATAGCATTAGCAATTCATCGAGTTACAATATGCTCGATCCTGGCGGAACTCATTCCTTGTCTCGTTGTTGGTATTTTCTTCACATTCGAACGGAGTAAACGAAATAAAATAAGTCGAATTTCAAAAGTTGTTTTTCCAAAAAGAAATCGGATGTTATGAGGTGATGGGTTAAAGTTGTGTGCGAATTAATTGGCATGTTTCTAGAAGTTATGAGAAGTAAGAAAAGTTAAGGCGTGACGAGATGACGTAGGTGTTTCAACAGTATGGGACGGGTGTTCAAAGTCGTCTTCAGAGTCGAATAGTAGAATGATCAATGGGGTCGACGGATTGCAACGGGTTTCAAATTGATGCAAAGTGGTATAATGTAAAGCCGTAAAAAGTTCTAACGACCAACGTATTATGCATGATGTTTTAGAAGTAAACGAGACAATTGTTTCACTCGTAATGTCTTAAAATAAACAAGACCATTGTGTCACTCATAATGTCTTCAAATAAACAAGACCACTGTGTCACTCACAATGTCTTAGGAATATATATATATATATATATATATATATATAGACAACTTCCATATATGTAAATGGGGAAATATACGTAAGGCAAACGTAAACGCAGAGAAGAATAGACGCAAGACAAATGTAAGCTCATTGCAAAATAGAGCTCGAGGGCAAAATTAAACGCAAAGAAATATAACGCATGGAACGATAAACACAGGGCAGGGATAAACCCATATCATAGCATGTTCAAGGCAAAATGGTACTCACGTATACGGCATAGCAAAAACACGTAGGATCACATACTGGTTATAGACCAGACCTAGTTATATACTATCTGGTTCTCTATAACCTTGGCTCTGATAACCATTCTGTCACACCCCCAAACGGGGCCTGGACGGAATACGTGTCCGGGGGCGTGACGTCATAATAATCATCACACAAAGTACAAAGAACGACCACTAATGGACGTTTTTAAAATCATAACTCGTTGTATTTATTAATATTTGGATAAGTCTTACAAGATTTGAAATGAAATTTAAAACGTTGCGGAAGCATAATTAAGTTTTCAAAAGACAACGAGTATGAATGATAATAAAGTCTTGAAAGATGATATCATATTGCACGTAGACTCCACATAGCACATCAGAGAAGTCCAAAGCTAAGTACCTAAAAAACATGCTTAAAACGTCAACATAAAGTTGGTGAATTCATAGGTTTATTTCAAACGTAATTATGTGGACCACAAGTTTATCAAACATGTATGACAGTTAAAACAGATACAACATCACATAAAACGGTATTTATTTGCACTAATCTCATGACACCAAAGCTAATACTAAAGGATAGCAGTGTACAGTGCTATGAAGAGGCTATTCCCTATAATATGTGTCCGACCAGAGAACCACCTAACTAATTCGACATGACATCATTATCTGTTAGTTCTTGGAAGTCTTAAATTTAAGTAGAATTTTGTCTTCTTACCCGGATAGGGATAAAATTATTTCCAATAGATCAATTTATTTCACTCGCGCTCACTTAACCAACAGTACGCTTACACAATTAACGGTTCAATATAATTCGGTCAACAAAGGTCCTAAATCGCTACTAAGGCAACACGAAACGGGAAATTCTCACTTAAGTACTTTTCCAATTTTTAAAAACAAGCAATGTTTCTCACCCCAAGTTATAAAACATTTATTCAAAACAAGTAAAAATGGGGCTATAAACTCACCTCGATTGGTGAAATGAAAGAGTAAACATCTAGGAATATGATCACACGAAAACGAATGACGGTACACGAACACAACCTAAGAGAATATAGGTTTCGACTTAGAATCGAAATGATAGGAAGATGCGGATATTGTATAAACGTTTATGTAAAAATACTTTTGTAATTGTTCTTATAATTAAAATTTAGTGATCGGTTTTGTGTGTAAGAATATAATATAAAAATATATTAATGTCATTTAATAACGTTCAAGTAAAAATATATTTATACATATATATTGTTCGGCATTTTACCCAATAATCCCAAATAGTGATTTAAAACCTTTCGATTATGATGTTTTTATATCTTTAATTTACACACTTCCCGGTAGGTCACCCATGCTAGTGCTTCTCTCACACGAGCAATGAGCTCTTAACTAACGGTATTTAAATTGAATATGTATGTAGAAAACATAAATAAGTATTTTAAATGTAATTTATATAATTAAGTATAATAAATTTATCGTTTATAAGATAATAATGTTTATTGCTAAAAGTTTTATAAAAAAATTATATTTTCACAATTTAATCTAAGTATATAATTCTTACAAAATTTCAGCATGACCCGTTCGTGTTTACATGTTTTCCAAAGTCATAGACGTTAATAAAAACTCACTTTCAATTTACAATTTCAGCAAGTTTGAATCGAATAAAAACACAATTAATAACCTGAGTTCGATAAGCAAAAAGTATTAAATAAGCTCCTTTGTTCATCAATAGCTATCATAAGCTCTAAAAAGCCAAAACAACATAAGCCGAACCTTAAGCTATATGAGTTAAGCTTGCGGTATCATGGCATTTTTTGATGCGGCACGTGGCTTAAAAGCCCCTTAAGCATCCTTTGGCTTATTTGTTAAGCCAAATAAGCTTAACGTCTTGTCCTTTCAAAAATAAGCAAGAAATAAGCCGAATAAAATATAAGTCGAATCAAATAAGCTTGAACAAAACATTCCCTTCGTTTTCCTTATTGGGCCGAACCAATAATAAGTCCAATAAGCTCAAAATAATCAAAATAAGCTTTCCAAAAGCTTATTAACATAATTGACCAAATACTGCATAAACAATACAATTTTTATTACACGAAAAAAACCACGATCAACAAAACTATGATATCCTTATAGTTCTTTTATTTATTTTCCGAAATATAGCATAACCTTTTAAGGTTTTAATAGTTATTAAATCTTTGGTTTTTACGAAACTAAGTTGTACAACTAGTAATATATGCCTCAAGATGGAAATAGAAGAGTGTACAAGTTATTAAAAGATTTGAAGACTTTACAAAGTTTGAAGATTTAGGATATGAACAAACAAACCCAACTTAAATTTATTGTTTAAACAAATCCCGGATGATACAAATGATCAAACCTTCAACATAAAACTTACCATGAGTTTTTTTTATAAGGAATTGAAACGATTTAATGGATTTACATATGTGTTGTGTGTTTTTTTTGGGCTAGAGTAGAACAAAGAGCAAAGAAAACCCAATTTAAGGTGTTGTGAAATATGAATGAAACTAATGAGATGTAATATGGTATATATTTGCAGAGATTACTTCACGCACTAAAATTGTGTAGTGTGTTGGTTTACGTGTTAATAGGACAAGGAAGGGAGAAGGGGTCCAGATTTGATCCACCATTTTCCAAAATAATCTAGGACAAAAATGAGTTGTAAACCTTGTCTTATTGTAATTTGAATTCAACTTGGTCTCCAATTTTACTTAAGGGTGTTGGACCATGTCATGCATGAGGATGGGGACCAAAATGTTTTTTAATATTTATATGCTAGTGCTCCTTAAATGATTAAATTTCCGAAGTCTTACAAGGTAAATGCTCATATTTAAACGAAACACGGTTTAAAACAGCAAAGTAACGAGCACGTAAGTAACTTATCTCCGAAAATATAGAAATTTTAAATATTGGTCCTAAAATCAATACTAGCTATTGCCAAAATACTACAACATTTGGCGTCTCGGTTCGCTCCCTGTAACGATTCTTAGATAATAACGGAACAACTTCCCGGTTAAACGGAAAAGTTAAACGAAACTTTTAAAAATTCAAATATACTAAACGGAAACGGCTAAGTTATTGGACGAAAATTCTTGGGGTGTCACATAAAACATTTCTTTTATATCCAAAAATGTTTTGTAAAAGTTTTAAAAATGTTTGTGACATTTTTATAAAAAAAATTAAAAATTCCTTTGATCATAAAATGCATTGAAGCATTAAGTATATTTCATACCTTAAGTGATTAAATTTTCGAAATGAAAATTTACTACTAATTACTTGATTACCGAATAAATTTTCATTAATCGTTTTGACAATTTGTGTATTATCAAAACGTAGAGAGAACAAAAAATAATTAATTACTTTTTATGCATTATTTACTATCAACAATCCTCTCCCTTTATTGATGATAACAAAATCTAAACACATTAAATGTAAAATTTTTTTAACAAGTATTAGTGAGTTATATTTCCATTCTCCCCTTTTTTTTTTGTAGAATCAAAAGGCTTCGATTGAAAAAGTAAAAAGTCTACGGGATAACGCGCCCCCTTGATGTGTACTCCCCCCCCCCCCCCCCCCCCGTTCGCGGCACCAAGGAAACGAGCTATTGATAACTTTGCTACAGAAACAATTAGAAGATCAAGACAACAATCTCTAAACATTTAGCAAATAGGACAAATATTTAAACATGCTGATATGCTTAACAAGTGTCAATTATGATAGCCAACAAAATAATGAGTCCAATCAATGTAAGATCCTTCATTAATTAATATTATGTTCCTCGGTCATTAAATAAAATTACATTGTATTATGCAAGAGTTTATACGGGCTCTGTAAATGACGGGTAAACGGGCTCTTAAATGTAATCTAACCGGTCACGTGTATCGGGCGAAAGCCCAAGTAATCCCGAGCCCGGCCCGTAGAAATACCAAGGCATGAAAGCCTCTTGGTATTAACTATAAATACCCCTCTCCAAGTATGGAGAAGGGGTTGGTTCTTGTTAATTCTCATTTGGTAATTTGGCAAGTAATCATCCATCTTTTTCTTCTCTCTACCTTTCTCTCTCTAACTTCTCTCTAAACTTCTTCAATATTTTCTCATCTTTATTTTCTTGTTTCAATATGAAGTGAAAGTGATTATTGGTGACGACATTTGGTATCATTCGCCACGGGTGGGTATAGTGTTTGTGGTTTCGTTGCTTATTGAGCTTATTGATTCGGCTTATTATAGTTTTTTTAATATTTCGTTAGTTTTCATTTTTATAATCACTCGGCATAACTTTTTCTATTTTTTTCTTTTGGTTTGTGTTTCTTTATTTCACTCATCTATATCAAGTTGGGTAAAAACGAGAGTCACCATTTTCACTTACTAGCTATTCTAAGTAAAAGAGTCAAACGAGTTTTCTAAGATAGGACCGAACGAGTGTAAGATTGCAAGGATCGAACGAGTGACATCAACAAAGACCATCGAACTAGTGAGATCATCGAACTAGTGAGACCATCGAACTAGCGAGACCATCGAACTAGTGAGACCATCGAACTAGTGAAACCATCGAACGAGTGAGGATCGAACTAGTGAAGATCGAACTAGAGTGAACCGAACGAGTGGTTTTTTTTCTTTTGGAGTCGAACGAGTGACATTCCTTTTACAACCGAATGAGCTCCAACATACTTGGACCGAACGAGCAAGTCTTCAATAACCGAACCAGTGTGCACTAGTGTGAACCGAACTAGCATTCACTAGAGACAACCGATCGAGCTACATTCTTTAGGAACCGAACAAGTACTCGTTTAAGTGTTTTCAGTTTTCGGTTTCGAGTGACGGTAAACTACGGGACGTTTAACTTATACCGTTGCGATCGCGGTCTCGTTTCGATCAACGTGGTATATTTATTTTTTACCGACGATTACCGTATCACTCCGCGAGTTCAATAACATAAAATGTCATATATCTTTTAATTTGAAATGAAGGAGTTAGAAAAAAAAACACGTGCATGATTTTTTTAATATTGTTTAAAATTTTGAAATTTTCATTTTTAGATCTTTGTTTTCAATTTTTTTTCTTTACTTAGTTTATATTCAATTTTAGCCCTTTAGTTGTAAGAAATTGCACCGTTTGTCCTTAATTGAGTTTTGATTAACCGTTAATCATTTCAAGCTAAAAGTTTGTACACCGTTCATCGTTTTAAGCTCATTTTTCGCCAACGAAAGTTCAAATTCTTCAATTTCAACAATGATTTCTCATCATTTTTGTTTTACGGTTTCTTCTTGATTTTATAAAATCCCGCGAAAGATACGATTCATTTCTCGGTTTTAATCAAAGATTTGTAAAATCCCGTGAACATTAATTGATTTCAATTCATAACAACAATTACTTTACCTACTTAAGATCCGATATTCATTCACAACATCACAATGCCAAATACCAATACCAATTTGCAAACTCAAACATCAAGTGTTCTTCAGAATGACACAGTTTCTTCGTGTTCAATTTCTAACATTCAAGAGAAGACACAACTTTCAAGAAGTAGATGCATGCAGACTCTACATTTGTTGAAACAAAAGACGTTGATGCAGACACACGAAGATCATTTAAATCAAACCCAAGCATTGAATTCTGATTCATTGAAAGTTGATTTAGTTGTCAAACAAAACTCTTGTTCTGAGAAAGAAGA
>BQNB010188180.1:0-11973 GCA_026074375.1 Tanacetum coccineum
GAAAGGCCCCTCAAGTTACATAAGTCTATTGCACAGACAGTCCTTGTGGACTAACTGAGAAGAGGGTTAAAAGGTTTTGGGCTATGTATGCTTAATCTTGGGCCGTTTGGTTTTTAATTAAAAAGGTATTGGGCTAGGATAATTTTGGGCTTTTTAGTAGGTGTAATATATATAAGTGGGCTGACCCGGGTCCACTTTTGGCAGTTTAGGTTTTTGGGTTTGGTTTTCGATGCTCTTTCCAAATCCACATCCCGGGGTTGACTTTTTGGCTTTGACTTAACTTTTCTTCACGCTCTTTCCATTCTCGTGCTCAGTTTTGTTGTTTTTGGCTTCGTTTTTGTTCTTTTTTTAGATATCCGTTCATCCACAACACAAATAGGAAAACAAGCATATATTTGGCATTTTAAGTCTGTTTTTAGTCATTTTAGCTCATTTTTAAAGGTAAAAGGTATGTGTAATTAAACACGTACCAATTCCCGGGACATGCAAGCGTCTAACTAAATCTACATTGAGTAGGCGTACTCATCCGCTCCCATAATACAATCCAACATGTAGCACATAACATATAATAGTTAAGTAAAAGTCCATGCATAAAGTAAACACATAATCACAGCAATCTAAATCCTTTCAAGACACTTTGCATCATTTCCATCCCAAGTTTAAAACACAGTAAAAAGTGGGACTATGTAACTTACCTGAATCCTCAAAACGCAGCTTCCAATTCCTATCACGCAACTATACAAATAAATAACCACGGTTACACGCGACCAAGCTAAAAGCTCGAGTCCATATAATAAACACATATGATGGATGTCTAAGAGTTTGATTAACCATCATGGGTCATCCCGACACCATGCCCAACTAGTGTTTTGAAAGGCTCAAGGCGCACTAAGGCGCAAAGGGCTTATGGAGCCTTGAGGTGAGGCGTAGATCAAGGCACGGGCTTCATGAATATGAGTCGCATTAAATTAAAGTAAATTATAATGGTTTAGGTGGAAATTTATAGATTAATGATGACTTAAATAACACTAAAATAATTAATGTATCTAAAAAATTTGAATAGTTAAACCAAAAATATCAAGCAATGTATCATATTCATGGTATGACGAGATTACGTTATTTCATGCGTAAAATAGATGGAGGAGTCTGTATGTGTAGACACTTGAATTGAACAACCAAACACTAAAATTGATTGATTTATTTAGTTTCTTGGTAGTTTCTAGGTAGTTTCTAGGTAATCTATTATTAACATATGAGAGCGATGAATGTTAAATTCGAAAAGAAAGTTTCAAAATCCATAACCTTTCCTAGGCGCGCCTAGGCTCAAGGCTCTAAATCTCAGGGCTCTGTGCTTTTTGTGAGCCTTATGCATGTGCGGAGCCTCGATCTAAAAAAATCCCTAGAGCTTGAGCCTTAGAGCCTAAGGCGCGCTTTTTAAAACTATGTGCCCAACCATAACCAACTCATTAACTCATAATTCCAATGATTTACTTTTTACCTGAAAACGCAGAATTTTGTAGTCACTTTATGACCACAAATAAAATACTAAAACATCAAATTAGAACTTCATACTGAATATCCTATATCTCTAATGGGTTGAAATCATCCATGATTTTTAGAAAAAAAATAATACTAAGTGTAACTATTTTATAAAAATTCAACATCACAAAGTACTCAAATTCGGATCTGATTGCATACTAAAATGTATGGCCCTAATTACCATACTTAGACATACAATAAGAAGCTATCCTTTTGGGGTTTATTGATATACATATTGAACTTAACCACTGATGATTGGCTAACCTTAATTCCACTTTTAAGTTAGGGTTTTACCCTCCCAAACATGACCTAATTCTATCTCGTATTTACTGTTTTGACAACTTTTCTTGTAACGAACTTTTAATTAACTTCCCGAACTCAAAATCGTTCGAGGCCAGACTTTTTAAAAAGTAGACTCTCTGAACTTATTCTTAGGCTCAAGAAACACCTCAATACACGTTACCATCATGGAGATAACCTCACATGAACACAATCCTAAATTCTGCTCAACACCAAATCTTGTTCTAACGCAAACCCTAACATGCAACATGCATGATTATGATCCTAAACTAACCCTAATCATTATAACATCAGTAAAGTTCATTTATTTTCTGTATTTTATGAAAACCCTAGATCAACCATATTAATTGTTACATGATTTGAAAAGAATAAACAAGATTAGAAGCCTTACCTCTTGATTTCTAGATCCTAACACCATCAATCCTTGCAAATTCTTGATCAAACTTTTTGATTTCTCCTTGCTCTTAGGGGGGAGGGCGTACGACTCACAACAAAAGGGGAAGGGAATGAGCTAGGTGTATAGTATTTATAATGTTTTAGGTAATTATCTAGTTTCTTAACACAAATCATAATACAACTCAAACTCTCTTTTTTCTTTTTCCCTACTCGTCCAAAACAAACACACCCTTTTATATTTATTATTATTTTTTATTTATTTATTAAATAACTTATTTACTTCATTACCTTAAGTTTTTATAAAATATAAGCTAATTTGATTAAACCTTTTTACATAAACGTTACTTACTAAACTTTCTACATATAACTTTTTATTTCACATTTCACTTTCTATTTTTAGAAAGTTTATCACAAACTTCCATATTTCACTCACTTGTTTTATTTCTAAAATGTCACATTTCTCATAAACGCTTAACACTTAATGATCTAACTATTAATGTAGCATTACATGCAATACATAATTCCTTTCTATTATCACTAACGTGAACAAATGAAATACTCACCACCAAACATAAACACACTCAAAATGAGATGCCCATACACCTTAAAATGATATCATGCACATACTTAAACAACGTAACACACATATATAACACATAACACACAAGAAATCACACAAAATAAACTCTTAGCCATTCCTAAAGGTATCACTAACCTGATTAAATCACGGATGTCATAGCACGTGCTAGAAATTAAGCATATACTACCTCCGTCCCAAAACTATTGTCCAGTTTTGTCTTTCTGAGTCTTTTTTGTCAACTTTGACCTTAAATATTTTTTTTATGTTATATAATACTTGATGAAAATTATGCCAATAAAACATACATTTAAAACTCAATCCATTCATATATTATGCATCAAATATTAAAAAGCATAAACAAAAATATTTAAGGTTTTTAGGATTTTAAAGGAGTATTTGGGATAAGGCTCTTAAATGGGTCCAACAGTGTTCATGCTATCTTTAGGCACTCAAGCCAGTTTTATCTAGCCTTAATTAATTCTAGATGTTAATTTCAATAAGTTTAAATCAAGTTTAGATAAGTTTTTAAGTCAATTTAATTTAATGTTCAAGTCTGCTATTCCATAAGTTCAAGTCTGAAGCATTGCAATATTGGGCTCATTTTGTTCGCAATTCGAAGATCTTTTCGCGGGTATTTTTTTATCGGAATGAATCGGTAGATATGTGTTATATATTTGATTAATAAAGTTTATTATAAAAAAATCGTAAATAGTTAAAAGGTGAGGGTATGTTTTGTAAATTTTCTTTTTAATTTATATACATTAAACTTCAACATTTTTTATAAGATCGCGCGTATGTCAGGCGCATTGCAATATTGGGCTCGTTTTGTTCGCAATTCGAAGATATTTCCGTGGGTATTTTTTAATCTGAACGAATCGGTACAAATGTGATATATTTGATAAATAAAGTTTATTATATAAAAAGTCGTAAATAGTTAAAAGTTAAGGGTCCATTGCGTAAGTTTTTTTATAGTGTGCCAGAATTTTTTTTTATGGGCTATAATTAAAACGGATGGGGCCTGGTGACTTAATGTGGCCTTGGTATACAATCGTTATTGTGACAAAGAATAATGGGCCGAGTACTTTTTGTCCGTATATATTATAGATTTACCATTTGGGCCGACCACTTGCGCTAAAAGGAGCGTGGTGTTGAAGCATTTTCTTGTCGGGTTGGTTTTGACGCCTCATGGGTGTCGTTCGTCGTCATCCCAAGCCAAGAAGCAAACTGTCAATCAAGAAAGAACCCGTTAGAAGGGGTCCCGAGGCCGAAGCCCCGGGAACCACCCTCCGACGGTCAAGTCAGCGCCTTATATGTAAAGGACTTAATATGTTGTATATCAGTATATGAGATGAGATGAGGTGAAGTAGAATATATATTTTAGAGAGAGAAAGTAAACAGATAGAGAGAGAGTGTGTGAGAGAGCTTAAACCTAGAGTTGGGAAAGTGTTGCTTATATAGGCCTAATATTTTCACTTCAGCCCCCTGAAGATTAGATAACCTGCCAAATAGGACCAAACATGCACAAAACACCAAACTGTTATAAATAAATGCAGGAATGCCCCCTGCACTTTTAATCAACCATGAGACCGCATAAAGTAGCCAATGTTTCCAAGGCCCTTTTATCCATTGGTTTATTAGACGGATCGGGTTTATCAAACCACATACATCAACATGTACCCCTAGTATAGTATTATTGACCAGCGGTCAATGATGCTATACTTAAGTTGCATACCTCAACGTCGGACAAAGGACTTAAGGAACGACCTTCTTACTAGGGCATCGTATCGGCGTGTCTTTTGTGCCAAGGTAATAGTTTGTGTTGTTCTTACTCATGCTCTTCGTATGTTTGATTTTAATTTGTAGTCTTACCTGCAATGAATGTTTTTAGAACTGACTAGAAATTTTTACCTGTCCGGCGCATGGATATTGACTACGCGGAGTCACATAATAATTTATCCACCCGGGAGCACCATCCGAAGTAGACATCGACAGACATGTCGCTTTTAGCTTGTCAACGGGGTCCCTCGACTGTCCCTGTAAGACTGGTCGGTATCGGCTGTCCTAGAAGACGAGTCGGTATCGGTTATCCCGAAGGACGAATCAGCATTGGCTGTCCCGGAAGACGCACCAGAACGTAAAGTGATGCACACTTTTTAAATCATCCTGTCATTACCCGGGAATGTAGCCTTTCGTTGAAGGCTCTTCCCTAGTTAATGAGACTTAGGGGAATTCAAGTGGATATTGAGTACACGGAGCCACATTTTGTTTATCCAGCGACCGTCCCGTGACAGATACTCGGGTCGCAAAGTGACAGACACTTTCTTTTAGGCATTGACTACCCATTTCTCCGAGGATGGCCAGCCGTCCGGAGGAGTCACATATATTTTTGCCTGAGAACATATAACCTTCCGGTGAATAGACATTAACTACACGGAGCGACTTTATAATTTGTCTATAGTTTCACATGTCGCACACATGGTGCTTATCATCCTTATTTTTCTTACTTTGGCATCCACCAAATAATTGTTTCATAAAATTAGTCCTGCAACATAAAACATGAAAGCTTTCGCTTATTCCCATTATATGACAAATACAATATATTACATGCATCAATATCGCATCAAATCGCGACAAATTATGACACTACTCATGGAAGTATCCTACCGTCATACTCCCCCCAGTTCGGCGGTGCTATATCTTATTAGTATCGCTGAACTTATAAAATAAAAATCATTTTATCGCACCTTAATTATTAAAAAATAACACGGAACTTGCATTAAATCGTGTCTACCCAACTTGCTTTTTATATATATATATACATATATGATTTTCCGATGAACCATATTCAAAGTTGGTTTTGAGATGTCGTGCCTACATATGGAGGCAAATACTATTCCTACTTTTTGAATGTTTAAGTAATCGTTCTCTATATTTGTGCCCATCACGGCGTTAAATGAAGGTGTTGACCAACGCAGTGAGGAAATATTTCAGAATTCTACAAAGGTCGAATAAGGATGGAAGTCTGATGCATTGATGACCGGAGGTCACTCAAGCAAGGACAAGGTGGAAACCACAAAATACTTAGATCCTTTAGCACCGCTGAGGGTGGTGGTTCTTCGAAATCCAGAGAAAGCAAAAAACAATCGGAGCTCGCGACCGGTGGTGTCGAGGAACTAAAAATATTTGACCCAAAGCATATGTAACTTTTCGTTCCGAGGTTGAATGGTTGAAGTTTTGTGTCACCATCCGAGGTGGTAGCGAGCAAACGGACCAGGAGCGCTTATTTTGATCTGAATCACTAACATGCATGTGTCTCAAGTCGTTGGGTGTTTATTTGGTACTTTATAATTACATCATAAATTTCATTCATCTGGAATTCCATAGCTTGGTTATAATAACAGCGAAGAAAGTCGTGTAAATGGAGCAAGATGATGAAGCTTAATAACGGGGTAAAAGGTAGGTCAGTGGCCAAAGGTTAGTGATTGGATTACCAAAAGGCATACCCATTCTTGGTTGTACCCGCTACGCCCCTTTTGAGTTATACGCAGTTTGGTTGGTCGATAGATTAACCAATAAAACTTGAGCCATAAAGATACTTGTAAATCGCTCGTTGTTTCAAAAACAGAGAATGTTATTGATCAGATTAAGGTCTCCGTTTTTTGTCTTTTAGAAATTTCCGGACAACTATTGCCGGCTCAACTGGAAGGAATGGAAACTGAGGGTAGAAATTTAATTAATTCATATAACAAATCAATGTCCGGGGTCTAACCTACCAGGAGTGGCAAGTCTGTAGAAGATGGCGGCGATCAATACGTCGATGAATGGTGATATCCTGGTAACTGGAGTAGTTTATGACAAACGACGGTGCTTTAGTATCATGACCGTTCAATATCACACAATCACGCACATCGTACAATCTAATCAATATTATCATCAAATATCAACTGCATTTCACATTTAATAACATCTAATATTCATTCCACAATCACGTGAACCACGACCTACGACGCCAAACTATCTAATCATGACCGTTAAATACTACACAATTACTCATAGGAATCAATATTAGGATCTATGTTCAACAAAAAAAATTAGGTTCATATATGAACCACATTTCACATAACCCATTAAACCAATATCACAAAACACACAAAATCAAACAACCGATACTAATTCCACAACTGCTCACCTCAAGCGGAGCAACCTTGTCATCCTTCCCAGCGCCCACACCCCAAACCGGAGGCGGAGCAGTAATGGCATAATAATCCTCATCATCCACATCCACCCACGACTTGACAGTCAAAGGTGCCGGAGCCCAAAAAACATGCTCCTTGTCCACTTTATCCTCCTTGTTTTCCCCTTTTCCGACACACCCTCGGATGACTTCTTCTTTTTTAAACTCCCAAGTGTAGCAAACACATTTGTACTGTTAATCGATATCCGGTCATCGTTCTTAACTCCTCCTCCTGTCATTTTTCTTCATAACTTTTGATAAAAATATTCGGTTTTTAGTACAAATCAACAAAAGTTAGTGAAGATAGAAATGATAACGAAATTGATCTACAAATCATACAACTTGTTATCTCTAGGTATTAGATGTTAAAAGCTTCTGACCCGACAAATACCTCGATGATCTTGTACAAAGGCAAGAGTACTTGATAAGTAAAAGTTTTGCCGTCTATTTGTACCATCTACACCATAATTAAGTTGATCAATATTAGGAGTCTTTGGTGGTATTAGTCCGAAATGATCAAAGCCGAACTCTTATCTGCAATTAATTTACTTAAATGTTCGCAATAAGGAACTCCAAAGCTATTATAAAGTCATAAAATATAGCAAAGTTTGTACGGAAAAATGGATCCAACTTTCAAAGACAATGGATTAAACACAAGGAACAAAAATCAAGACTATTCACAACTAATTCAGATAGGCATTATGCATAACATACGTTTTAAGAAAAGAATTCATCTAAAACCATAAACACTAACCCCAAATGAAGCTATATTTTTCCCTTCTTGCGATGGAAAAGCCTTATTAGGCGTCGCAACACTAATTCTCATTCTTTCATAGAATGTGAAGCAACTCTACAAATCCTTGCTAATGTTCTAATAAAGTTGTCGTTAAAAAAAAATCTACACAATTCCATAACCACAGCCCAAGATTGGTTAAGAATTAAAGTACCCATTTGAAAGCAGCCTCACCAAACCATACGTGTCAAGCATCAAGAATAGACAGAATTTATGCAATAAACTATTCTATGTTTGACAAAAAGTAACTTAAAAAAGGTTCCATGATCTGCAAAGTTGCGTTTAGCTCCTTGTTTTAAAAATTCTTCACACTCCCTACTCAAAGATTGCACAAAATAACAATTTTAGGAAAGTGCCTTATTTTAAAACTAGTTTTAATTCCCGTGCACGCACAGGTTTGTACACTATGTTTTTTTTAAATATATATAATTTTTATTTTTTCTGTTTTATAAGTTATGAAAGTTTAAAGGGTTATTTGTTTTTTTTAAATTATAATAAAATTTGTAAATTTATAAATTTACACTTAACTGTATATAATTTATTTAAAATTAAACGACTAAAATTTTATTAATGAGTGTGAAGATGGAACGGGGTGATTAAGAGACAAATCCAACCAATCACGAAGCTGTGGAAAAGGATTGGCCAAATCAAAAACGTATTCCATCCTTACACCTCCTCTTAAAAGAGATATGGGCCATGACCTGAAGTTGTCCATGACATAAATAAGCATTGATTCGTTTATATTTTTTATTATATGACTCTTAAGAAGTCATATGTTGACAGCTATGCAACCCGACCTGGTCTATTTTGACCCGTCTTAAAAATCTAGTGAAGTTGCCCAAACCTATTTTTTTCTGGCTACCCATCCACCCATATTGCCATCTATAAAAATATTTGGTCATGAAAATCTACTTAATCGCTTCAATATAATCCTTTCATAATACAAAATATACATAATTTTGATGTACCACTATCAAAGGTGGAATATTATAAGGAACCGATAACATTAACTTTTCTTCCACATCAACATGAAACTATCCTACATACAGTTATGCATCAAAAGACGATCTTTCTTAAGGTATTTCGGCTTACCTGGTTTCCAATGTGACAGAAACGTAGGATCAGAATAGCTCTTCACATCTCAGATAGCAGGTCACTCCGTTCGACTACGTTGACCTTTATAAAACTAACAAATTCTACCATACCTGCATATATCGAGGATCAAACAAATAAGTTTTATGATGCAAACTGTGATAGTATATAAGAATACTATATATTAATAGGCAATCCCAATCCCCGTGAACCCCTTATGAGGTTTCAGTCCATGAATGACTAAAAAAAATTAGAACACCAATTAAACCCTAAATCAAACCCTTAATTTTTCCCCAAACTGAAAAAAAGTAAAACAAAAGTAAAAAACCCTTTTAGAATATAAACCAAAGATTAGTTAAGCTATAAAGACTAAAAGTTTGAAAAAAACACTTACATAACCTATTGAAATCACAATTTTGTATGAGCAAACGAAAACACCTATCCTCTGTCATTCTTTTGATTGATTTGTTTTTTTTACACTATTAAACATTCTTGATCTGTCGAGTTTTCACAAACGCGATTGTAACTTGATGACTTTGATTTTGTTTTGGTAAAATTAGGGTTTCTTGGTCGACTTTTTTTTTAATCGATGTAATCAAATTAAAGAGATCTGGAAGGGATAGGATTTTTAAAATATATATACAATTTACTGTATTTAAGTATGGTTTTGTTTTTAAAATTTTTTGTTTTAACCCTTAAAGATTATGTAGATTAGTCCCGTTTTTTCCAAGTTTTTATCTTTTATAATTTTGACACATATACTTTTGTACTCAAATTTCAAGAAAAAAACGAATTTATAATTTTTTTGCTAAATTTAGAAATATTTAAGTTTTTTACCTAAATATTTTAAAAATAATAACAATAATAATAATTCAGTTATTTCCTAATAAAGTATGATTTGATTTCAAAGTCCCCACTTGAGGTTTTGCTTTACTAGATAAAAGATACTAGAAAAATGTTTGTTACGTTGCTACATATTTATTTGTTGCAAATGGTTGCAAACTGCTATCGCTGCAAATTCGTCTCAAAATTATTACCGTTGCAAATTTATATTGTTGGGAATGTATCCGTTGCAAATTTATATCGTTGGAAATGTATCCGTGGCAAATCTGTTGTTCATAATCTCCTTGCAAATGGTTACAAATTTCTATCGGAGTTTCTTCTGTTGCAAAACAGTTGCAATTATATTTTGGTCGTTGCAAATCCGTTGCAACCAAAATTTGCATGGAGCCTTTTTGCAACGGTAGAAATTGGTTGCAAATGACCTATGCAACAAACTTGCAACGGATTTCTACCATTGCATTGTAGTGCAAGGGGCAATGTTATAAATATTTATTTATACGATTGTACACATTCATCATTGCATTGATGACCCTAATTAGTAATCTCTACCTTTATGATTTGGTCTTGTAACTCCCGATATTATACCATATTATACGTAATATCATTGATGTTGAGGTTCCTATAAACAGCGGTACTTAATGTGATGTAAGACAAACAATAACAAGTTTTATCTTTCCCTTTTACATTCTTACATTCCTTTGCTTATTATTCTTATTGTGCTACTAGGCCCGTTGTTATACAACGCTACGATAGTTATCCTAACCCATTACAAAGTCCTTGTGCCAAGCTGGAGCAACCGACACTCGCTTTGTTCTCACCCTGTCCATTGTCTGAGGCGTAACATCAGCTATCTCTACCATTAATTTTATAGTATTATTACCAACTGTAGTAGCAGAATCTGGCATTATTAGGATGCTCAAGTCCGCATCACAAGCCACAAGTATAACATCGCCATCTTCATCCGTGTACTTTAGATGAAGTCTTGTGTTTTGTAACAAAAACCTTCTAGCCACTTGTTGTTTCAGTTCCAACAGCCCTGAAGAAAACGGAAATTGAAACTTTATCATATCATCTTTATATGTTGCCTTCACTGTCACCATCCTTATATCCTGTGAAACTTTGGCCACATTCTTCTCTGGGGATACAGGAAACATATCAGAACGTGCTTGTGGAGGCGTGGAAAAGGGGTTCAAGGTCTCCATGGAGTCATCTGATTCTTTTGATGAGTTTGAAATCATTGAGGCAAAAGCGCTATGCTTGCCACAAATCCACCACCTTGCTGCAAAGCCATGATGATTACTTGAACACCTCCATCGCTTAACCTTCACCAGTATCAACGAAACGACGTATATGCTAAGATGCTTATACATATTATGACGTGGCTTTGGCCAACTGGGAGTATCTAGCTTACGGCAGATGCGCTTCATTATAGAGCGGCTAGCTATACAATAAAAACACCAACTCTGCACCTCTCTTTATTTATCTGCAAAAGATTTTACCAACTCTCTCAAATAGTACTTGCGTTTTAGGATTTTAGAATCATAAAATAAGGAGTTTTATACTAAGCAAAAAACATAAAAAAATTAAGCATGTATAAAGTAAGTTTGATACCAAAAATGGAAGTGAAGTACATGTGTTCAAACCTAAGGTGGGTGCACCGACAAAACATGGGATAAAACGTGTAGTGACAAATTAAATTTAGAATTCACAAAGTTACAAATCTCCTATGAAATTCATATATAAGCACACCTCTGTCCACCTTTTTTCCCACAAACTTATAAATATATTTTTTTTGAACGGCAAATGGAATTTTATTAAAAAAGGGCTAGAAAGAAACTAGCAGACGATATACACGCAAAAACGATCCAACAAACAAAGAACGAAAAAGAAACAGAAAAACACTAACGAAACGAACTCGCAAAATAACCAAAGGCTATTAGAATAAAAAAAAAGATCCCACTATGGCGCCAACTGAATTAACTCCCAAGAACGAAACTGAACACCCGAGGCATCATGCAACAAGTAAAGATCATTATATTTTCGTGTTTGGACTTTGTAAAATCATTCATTATTTCAAATATCTAGCGAAGATCTTTATATTTGTTGTAATATTAAATTAGGAGCTTACCGCCAAGTCTCTTGGAAGCTTCCCCTATCGGCTTTTCAAAATTCTGTTGGATGGCCTCCATTGTTACA
>BQNB010188185.1:0-11973 GCA_026074375.1 Tanacetum coccineum
CTAGACACAATACCGTTTTCATCTAACTTATTCCTATATACCCATTTTGTTCTAATAACCGATTGATTCTTAGGTAGAGACACTAAATCCCACACATCGTTAGCTAAAAATTGGTTTAGCTCCTCTTGCATAGCTACAACCGAACTTTCATCTCCTAATGCCTCATTGACATTCTTAGGTTCAATGGTCGTGATGAAACAAAAAATTACTTGGATTTTGGCCTTGTGATCTTAAAGTTCTTTGATTAAGATTTCCTGTGACTTATCCTAAAGGGTAATTTTTAGACTCTTTAATGTTAACGACATTGTCAACTTCTACGGACTCATCTTCAATATTATTATTATTTACTACTTTAATATTATTTTTGTAGAATACACGTTATCTAATCACACACACAAACAAAGCAAGAAATCTTAGAGAGAGAAAAAGTGGTTAAACACTTCTAGAGATAGAAAGAAAAGAGAGAATATTAGATTATGAAATGAACAACACCCACTCCAAGGTACGGAGAGGGTACTTATATCCCTTACATGGCTGGCCAAGCCTTGGGCTTGGCCTGGTTAGCTTACTAATGTTCCAAATATAATCTATGAGCTACGTTATACATATTTAGGAGTGACCGAGAATTTTCTCAATTTCTAATAATCTCCCCCTAAGGGAGGTCACTCTAATTTACAAACTCTTAATCTAAGCATTTTATAAATGTCTTCAATCTTGCTCATATTTTGATTCTTTGATCTTTATCTTGTGATATGTGTATTGATCTTTTGACTTTAGACTTGATCTTGTTCCTTTAGCTTGTGTTATATGTCATCATGATCTTCTTGAGATCATCAGCCAAACATCATCTCTTTTCATCATCTTGTAATCTTTTGCCTTCTTGTGATCTTGTGACTTTCGAACCAACATGCTCATACTTTTCTTTATCTTGAAAGCTTGTATAATCTTCATTCTTTAAATTCTTTAACTTTAACACTTCGTCATTTCAAGGAAGACATGCAGAATTAGATTAGCGGAAGTCTTATGAAACATGTACTTGAGCTTTCATTGTGTCTTTACATTTTTTGATTCAGTATGAGCATGTGGCTATGAATTTGACTCGTCATCGGTTAATAGCTGCCGCCATCGGGAAACCTACATGAATGGGTTTGTGATAAACAACATATATGGATGAAAGTGTCTTTGTCACTTCGTCAAATATGGTTGCAATAACCACGGTTCCCCGTTGATCAGTATAAATAATGCCTGTGATCAGGTAGAATTCAAAAGAATCTCCTTGACAGGGTTTTGTAGCTGCACTAGCTGTTCTCGTTACCAGAGCGTCTTAAAGCAGACAACACGGTATGAGTGAACTAGTGAGTTATTGTCTCAGCGATTGAATAAAAAATTGATTTGAAAATCAATCGATGTGTCACTTGCTAAAGTGTTTTTGCAACACATCAAGAGTTTTGTGCATTTCAAAATTCGTCAACCGTCAATTCATAGTCTGGACCGAATTGATATCCAGTGTCACAAGTTTGATCCATATAGGATCTCCCAAGTCACCTACCATAGAGCTTGTTTAATGTTGGCTCTAGAAGGATTTCCATCGTCATTTTGCATTAAAGATTCCTTTTCTTTTAAATGTTCAGAAAGAGTTTGTTTAAGACGATCAATCTCTATAGACTATGCACTTGAATCTGAAACGATATCATTACTTCTTAAATCAACATTTTGTCCTTCTTTCAAAACTTTAACTTGTTCTTTATATCTTTTAAACTCAGCAGTTAAAGTATCATTAACACTTTTATTGTCCAGATTTATCTTGGTACAATTAACTACTTGGGTTTTTAGTTGTCCAATCACAGATAATATTAGTGCATCTTGTTGTGCAGAAGAGTTAGAATTTTGAACAGCTGCCTATTATGATTCAATCACATATTGAGAATAAGGAATGATATTGTTATCACTGTTTATTTCAGTCTCTGAATAAGTCATAACATTCGACTGTTCAGAAGACGGCATCGCCTGCACAGCTTGATTAAGCATATTATTATTCAAATTATCATGATTGTGTACCTCAGCAAGAGCATCTGAACCATAATGAGATAAATTCGCCATGAGAGCAACTTTGGCAGTGTTGAGTTCATCACAATCAGAGTCATATGCATCCAAATCATCATCTTGATAAGAAGCATTGTGAGTAATGACAGTCTGTGTGGCTTGACCTTCTGCAATTTCTAGATCTACAAAAAATGCTAGCTCTTCCTCATGTAGAATTTGACCATTTGTTTGAGCTTGAACCAGCAACACTTTATCCTTAAACCATGAATCATCCCGTTTCCTTTTTGGTTTAGTGCACTGTTTAGACATGTGTCTTGCCCCTTTGCAGTTGTAGCAAATAACAGTCCTTTGTTTCCCAGAATTACTTCCACTCGCTCCTGTAGTGTAGGTCCTTGTAGTACCCGCAACAAAAGAAGTTCGTCTCCCCTGAACTGGTTGTAAGGTCACTCTGCCATCATTAATGATAGCTTGTTGCCAAGGGTTTGATGAATTCCTGAGCTTGGTTATTAGTATATGGATAGTAGGAAGTGACATACAGCAATCAAGAAAACATCATTGAGTTATTTCATCAATAGGATCTTCAACCTTTTTGGAACACTGGAACCACTAGACCTGAGGTCTAGTATTGGGTAAATTCAGGTTGTTGGTTAATTGTAGGAGCATATTCCAATTAAGGGATGGATGATGATGGAGAATAAATGTTGTGGTGAACTGATGATTTATAATCATTGGATGGATAAGTGATTGAAAGAGGTGTTGATTGATTAAATTGTTTAGAGTATTTTGAGACTGATAAGGCGAACCATGCTGTGGAGACTAATAGTAAACTTATGTTGAAATGAGAGTTTGGTAAAAAAAAAAATGAGTTCTGATTGAGTTGGATAAAGATACTATGTCATCTGATGGTTGCAACCAAGCAAGCGGAAATCTAAGTTGTGGTCATTGCATTAAACGAACTTCATTTTGCATGAGAATTTCATGTTTGTCCCAAAGTAAGCATGAAGTGATCAATGTTAGTTTGCGTGCAAATCCCAAACCAGTTTGACAATCTTTCCACAAATTTGCTCCACTCTAGAGGAAGAGTATTCAAAAACTTAGTGTTCACTAAAATTGTGCCATGTACATATTGGTATATTACATGTCATTGAGTAGCAGTGAAAATCTCAAGTAGAAATCACATAGTGTTTCCCCCTTCTTATAAGCGAAACATTATCGAATTTCATCACTAAAGGTTTACACTCTCTTCTGTTCGTCAATGAAGTTCCTTGTATGAGAAGTTGAAGTCGTTCCAAAGATTCCTCGCGACTTTATGAATGCTAACCAATCATAGACCTCTCATATAATCCTTGAAGAATGATATTTGTTGCCTTGGAATTATCAACACTCAGCTTGAATAACTTTCGTAGCAGATAACTCATAATATTTCTTTGGTCTAGTATAACACCTCGTGTTTTAGGTCATTGTATGACATTATGTAATTCACAATTTATTTTTAGGGTTTTACGCGTTTACTCTTAAACCGTAAACGTTAAGTTAAATCGCGTAAACTAAAAATGATCATTCAATGTAAACGGGCATTAAACGATTAAATGTTTACATCAAGCAAGTGTTATATGATTATTATAAGGATAATTAATGACTTTGTTCATCTTATTTTTCAATAGGCTACGTAAAAAGCTTACGTTTCGCGATAAAACGCGGTTTCGGCATTCCCGAAACCAAAACCTAACACGCTTAAACGATACCCTCGATTATACCCAATACCCAAAACAATAAAAATAACATCATAATATTTATTTTAAAAAACATATATGTTATTTTCGAAATTTTGATGATAGGATAGACCAAGAATTAGCAACTTGTTCCATAATATCTAGATATTAAGAAGATCAAGTGGAATCACCTCTTAACCATTAACACGTTGGGCAAATTAACCTTGTGTAAGAAAAGGGTTTATAAAGGTAACCATGGTTAGGTTTAGTTTAGATATTTTGACTATAAATAGCATGCAGCACTCTTCCTTTTCATAGATACTTAACAAAAGAATTCATTTTCTTTCTCTTTTCTAAGCTTTAAAACCCACGGCATTATTAACAACCTTAAACAAACCATACAAAATTTTTATACAATCCATACAACCCTTTACACATCAATCCTAAGGCATACTAAGGTGTTTGCAAGCATTGGTTCATCATTTGCAAGGATTAAGGGAATGAAAGGGAAGAATAGGGTTTCCAAACCTAATCTAGGTTTTTATAAGCTTTGTACGCTTTGTTTTTGAAGTCTAAACACAGGGTTTAGCACTTATTTTTCGTATCTCATGACATTAATCACAAGTCTTCCTAATTCCTTTTATACTTTATTTCTTAGGATTTTATTGTTATATGTTAAATATGGCCATAATCCACCACATAAGGACTTTTTAATATGTAAAATAATTCATAATTATGTTTATGTTTTTTATGCGCTTTATTCTTAGTCATATGGTAAATATATCATGGAAAACTCGAAAGTGCTCAAATCGTTTAATTAATAGATATGTCAGATTTAATATATTAAAAATAACTTATTTTCTATTAAAGTGTATATTCCGATTTCGATCCAGTTTCTTCGTTATTGAGAGTTAAAAGTCCCGTTTTATATCAAAACATCCGTATAATTAGAATTTGTTATATTTTGTAAATCAAAATATAATTTATCAACATCTCGATTCCCGAATCTTATGTTTCGATTTTTGATATTTATTATTCGGTATAAAAGGTGTCAAGGTCCATTTTTTTTTGTCCAACTCTCGTCTCAGATATATCCAATATCTCTTTTAACTTATATAAATTCCGTTTTAATATTTATTTCGTATTTTAACTAGACCGCGCAAGTTATAATACTTTTCATCACAACTTATATAAATCGATTAAATGAAACAATTTATATATTTGTGTTAAACAAACTCACTTTATTTCGGTGTCAACACACTCAAACGCACGCACCCCGGCTTTCGCAGCCAAACCCAACAGCCCCCGGCTGTTTAAACCAAACAAACCAAACACGCCCTTTTCTCGGCTATTTCCCAGCTGTCCCCGCAATTAAACTCACGCACCCGACCCGGACAGCCAAACGCACCCTTGTGCGTGGCTGTTAAGCCAAAGGCACCCATGGGCTGTTTTGACAGCCAAACGCACCCTTGTGCGTTTCTGTCTAAACCAAACGCACCCGGCTGTGAACCACAACCACCCGACACGAACACCCCTCCTTTGCTGTAACCCCAACCTGACGCACGCCCCTTGCGGCTGTTCACAGCCAACTCGACACCCCTCCCCCGGCTGTTAATGAGCCGAACCAACAAACACACCCCCTAGTTGATTTCTACACAAATCAAAACGCACCCTTTTTGGTGATACAAACCCAAACGAACCCATTTCTGTTGCAAACCAAACCCGATGCCCCTTGGTTGTTATAACCATAACCCGAACCAAACCCACTCTCGTCTGATGACAATAAACCACGCGCACCCTTTTTCGGGTCTACTCGAACCCACAAACCCGGGTGTCCCCGTGGCTGTCCCGGCTTCGAGACCCAAACAAACACACCCCTAATTTGTTGCTAGCCCCAACCCCCCGGCTGTTAACACAAACCCATACGCACCCTTGTTGGTTTATACTCCCAACCCAAACAAACCCGACACCCCGGCTGTCCCCGCTGTCAAACCCAACCCGACCCGACTGTCCCACAGCCCGACCCGACCCAAAACGCACCCTCTTTGCTATAACCTATAACCCACCCGCACCCTTTTTATTATAAACTAAACACGCCACCCTTGCGGCTAGTTTTTCTGCCGAGCACCCGGTGTGGTGTTTATAACAAAACCGGACGCACCCTTGGCGATATAACAACACCAAAAAGTCCCTATGTTGCTGCTGAGATCGAACCCAACGCCCCTTTTTTTGTTGTTACAAACCACCCGCACCCTTGTGGGCCGTGGCTGTTGGTGATGATGATGTTGGTGGTGTTATGGTTGTGGTGGAGGGAGGATAAACTCGCGAGTGAAGGCGAGTGTATATGGGGATCGGGTAGATCGGCCCACGAGGAGCCTTTTTGGTCTTCGCCGGATATGTCCGCCGGAAAACTTTTCCGGCGGCGGCGCAAGGTGGCCGGCGGTGGGAGGTGGTGGCCGGCTGAATTGGGGAAGAAAGGGAGAGGTGAGAGAGATATATAAAATTGTGTGTGTGTATAAATGGTGAAATGAAAAAAAAAGTATAAGATTTATATATATATATATTGAATGTGGCAAGATATAATAGTTGGGGGTAAAAAGTGTAACATTTTTATTATACTTTTTGATAAAAGCGGTTCGGGACTCATTTGAGCGACTTAACGGACGATTCAACTCTCGAAACTTGCGCCATTGTTTTTCAAATCATTTTTCCGATAAAAATGAGTATTTATTTGATAATATTTCAGAAATATTTTATAACATTAAATAAAATATCTGTTATTCAATTTATGAACCGGTTTCGCTCCGTCCGAAATAAAATGGATTTCAACTCGAATAGTCGCGTTTTCAAAAACGCTTTTAATTAAAAATGATGAATAATTTATTTAATATTTTTATTAAATAAATACTGATAACTAAAAACAAATTTAATTGTTTTTGTGTGACCGCGTTGTATATTGTTCGAATAATGTTTGCGGTGCTGTTTTAGCCCTTTTCGGCTCGTTTCCAAGTCTCGGGCAAAACTAAAAAGTTGTCAGGAATGTCATTCCACATCATATTGCTTTAGAGTGGAGTCGTGAAAACGTGATTTAGATGTCGTTCTTATAGGTCAAGCAAGGACCCTAAAAGTCAACGATTGACATCATCATTCTAAATTTTGAAATTCTCGAGTTGTTACAGTATGACAATTTGATAACGTTGACCGTCTTACAAAGTCCGCAATTCTTTATACCATGAAGAAACTGACCCTCTGGAGAAAACTAGCGAGAATGTACCTAAAGGAAGTAGTCACAAGACATGGAATACCCATTTCAATCATTTCTGATCGTGACCCTAGGTTCGCATCAAATTTCTAGAGGGCATTTCAAAAGGCTTTGGGATACTAGTGCAGTGATGAGTACAGCATATCATCCGCAAAATGACGGAAAAAGCGAGAGAACCATACGAAACTCTCGGATATGCTTCGAGCCTTGTGTGATTGCAATTTGGAAATGGTTGGTTAACATTTACCATTAGTCGAGTTTTATACAATAAAGATATCATGCTAGCATTAAGGCTGCACCTTGAGGCATGTACGGTAGAAAATGTTGTCGCTGTTTGTGGGGCTGAGGTTGGAGAAGTTCAACTCACGGTCGCCAAAGATAGTATAAGAGGACGACTGAGGAAAATATTCTAAGTTAAGCAAAAGGATGCAAGCCATCGTGATATGATAAAGAGCTATGCTGGATTTGAGCGTAAAAACGATGGAGTTGAGTTGGAGATCAAGTAATGCTCAAGGTTTTTTGCCTGGCAAGGAGTTGTACGTTTTGGCAAACGGGGAAATTAAAAGCCCTGGTTTGTTGGACTTCAAGGTAATAAAAAGGGTTGGGACGTGGCATACAAGCTAGAGCTTCCGCGGGTAAGTGAGCAAGTTCCAGAATACATTTCACGTCGTCCACTTAAAGAAGTGTCATGCCGACGAAAACCCTAGCCATTCCGTTGGGGGGATTCGTTTTGATGACAAGCTTCCGTTTGTCGAGGAACCTATAGAGATCACAAGATCTATTGAAGTTAACGGATGAAGCGAAGTGTATCCATTAGTCAGGTTCGATGGAACTCCAAGAGAGGTCCTGAGTTTACATGGGAACGTGAAGATCAATTCAGGAAGAAATATCCACACCTCTTCACCAAGACTGCACCGTCGTCAAGTGCCGTGTGATAAGCCTTGAGGACAAGGCTCATTTAACGGGGGAAGACTATAACACCTCGTGTTTTAGGTCATTGTATGACATTATGTAATTCACAATTTATTTTTAGGGTTTTACGCGTTTACTCTTAAACCGTAAACGTTAAGTTAAATCGCGTAAACTAAAAATGATCATTCAATGTAAACGGGCATTAAACAATTAAATGTTTACATCAAGCAAGTGTTATATGATTATTATAAGGATAATTAATAACTTTGTTCATCTTATTTTTATTGGCTACGTAAAATGCTTACGTTCACGATAAACGCGTTTTGGACATTCCCCGGACGCACCAAAAACCTAAATACGCTTAAACGAATACCCTCGATTTAACCCAATACCCAAAATAATCAATATAACATCACATGGGAGCCTATGTGGCCGAAATTTTCAAGATAGGACCAAGAGATATCAACTTGCTCAAAATATCTAAGTTAAGAAAGATCATAGGGAACCAACTCTTACACCATGATCCACTTGACTAATTAACCTTGTGCAAGGGTTAGAAAGTGACCATGGTTAGGTTAATTAGATATTTTCACTATAAATAGCATGCATACACTCTTTCTTTCATAAACACTTGACAAAAATCACAAAAACCTCTCTTTGTCTCCTCTCCTAACCCACGACTCAAAACCCCTTTTAAACACAATCCATACTTTGATTTTCTTTCACCATATTAGTGTTTACATATCATACTTAAGGTATTCTAAGAAGAATTAAAGGGTTGGTTAAGCTTTGAAAGGGTTTTAAGAAGATATTGCAAGATTAGGGTTTCAAACCTAATCTAGGGTTTATAAGCTTGTAAACTTTGGTTTTTAGTTTAAACACGGGTTTAACATTCATTTCACATCTCATACATCATCACTAAGGTCTTCCTAATTCCTTCATACTTTTATTTATTATGATTTTATGTGTTATATGTTAATTATGGCTAAATCACCACTAAGGACTTTTTAATATATAAAATGGGTTATCACTTATGTTTATGAATTTATGCACTTATTCTTATGTCATATGGTTATATATATCATGTAAAAATGAATGTAAAAGTATGTTAACATATGGTTTAAGTATAAACATGATTAGGAATAAATTAAGGTTTATAAGGTTATTTAATATATTACAAGTAAAAGTAATATAAATAACTTGTTAATCTTTGGCAAATGGAAAATATATGGACTAATGGACATTAATATAAGTATCCACTGTGTTAATATATGTTATCAGGGTTTTCTATAATAAACTACTAGTTGAAACAAATACAGGAAATGAGCTTTTTATAAAAGTATACACTTGGATAATAAAGGGGCGTTAATTTCGGCCATTAGACAGTAGGTTTTGACATTATATATAAAATATTACGTCCCCGTGCGATTCAAATTGATAGAAACTAGGAAAAACTGATTTATAACGCAAAAGATACGTTAATTAACGAGTTTACGACGGAGAAATACTTTTATAAAATATTTTTTTATAAAAGTTACTATTCATTACAGAAACTAATATTTATAAAACATCTAAAATATGATATAACTTTTAATTACGAGATTGTACTCGAAAGAATCGCTAAAAACGGACCTATAACGAATAAACTACGACATTTACGATAATTAAAGTTTATAAAAGTAATTTTATAAACTATGAACAATAAAAGTACTATTCATCTTTATAAAATATAATACATCTTTTAATAACAAAGACGTACTCAAAGGTATCACTAAAATCAGGATTAAAACGAATAAGTTATTACGATTACAAGTTTACGCTAATTAAAACCTAAAAACGACAAAATAGCTGTTGTGCACAGTAAAAACACTATTTATCGCAGAATATCAAAAACTTAAAAATATAATATTTTGATCACTCGTCTTACTACGAAGACGTGGACGTAAGAAACGCGAGCAACGGGCTTAAAACGACCAAATTAGGTCATTTTTACGAAAAGTATATTTATAAACGTTTTCACTTTATAAATATTATTTTACTAAAACGATTAGTCGGTGATTATGCTATATAGAATATTGAGTGGTTATCAAAGTGTTATAATACTAGGGAGTTTCATAATGAGGCCTCTTCGGATGGCGTATCGACGAGTTGTTGGATTTACGATTTAAAGTGTCCTAACTCCTCGTATGTCATGTCATGACCTCTTTAATTATGATAGCCCGAACGATAGTACGATGTAACAACTATAAGATTATATTCAATGTTATTAATTAAAGTACTCGGTACTTATACGACCTTAATTTAAATAGGTTGCATCTATCGTCTTGCGTGACGTTTTATCTGTGATTATTTGGACTATCTGTACTCAAGGTGAGTTCATAGCCCCACTTTTTACAGTTTTACTGATTTACTATTATTTGGGGTGAAAACATGCTTTGTTTTATAAATTGGACGCAAGTGTTTAAAGTATATTGATTATGTGTTTGCCTAAGTAGCGATAACCCTCCTGAGCCCATTATCATGAACTGTCAATTGCATAGATGTAGTTGTTATTGATTATGTTAAGCGGGAAATGGATAAATAGATCTATTGGGATTAACCTCCCCGTTTGGGTGATTAGCTATCACCGGGAACGAACGTTGACCATGTCGGACTTGGATGTTGCGGGTTACAACATCTGTACGGGCAAAATAACTGCTAAAATAGCAAATATAGGTTGAGCTTCAGTGACTTTATGTTGACACTTTTAAGCATGTTTTTTTAGGTGAATTAGATGCTTGGCTTATTTGATGTGCATTGGAGTCTAAACTTTTCAAGATTTCTTTTCAAATGACTCACTTAGAGGTCGTTCTCTCATGACTTGTGCAATAGTATTATGAAGTAACGCTCCCGAATCCTTATTCCGCTGCTACCTATTTTGGGGGTGTTACATTTTCCATTAACCTAAAGTATTTACACGACATATTTACACTTTAACCCCTTCAAAACTCATTTGGACATTAAAGGACGTGTCAGGACTCGTTTTTCGGCATTTTTCAAAATTCACGGGTCAAACCACCCGGAATACAAATAACATAATAATACCTTCCAAAAAGGGATTATTAATCACAATAAACCATAAATTACCACAATTCTCAACAAAATCACCACCGTCAACACGGTACATTATCTGAATAAATTGACGAAAGTCAAATAGTCAAAGGACTAAAAATGAAATATTCAGAACACAAAAAGGGCAAGGGTTACATTCTACCCCCTTAAAAGAATTTTGACCCTGAAATTCAGCTACTAACATCACTAAACAAATGCGGGTACTTCTATTTCATCTGATCCTCATGTTCCCACGTGAATTCAGGACCACGTTTCGAATTCCACCGAACCTTGACGATGGCAATCCTACTACGCTTCAGCTTCTTAAACTCTCTTTCCAAAATTTCCACAGGCTCTTCCACAAAATTCAACTTATCATCAACTCGAATCTCATCCAAAGGCACTTGTAGTGTTGGATCAGCCAAACACTTCTTAAGGTTCGACACGTGGAATGTGTCATGAACACCATTCAATTCCTCAGGTAAGTCTAACAGATAGGCCACAGGGCCTACTTTCTCAACAATCTCAAAAGGTCTAACAAATCTAGGTGCTAATTTCTCCTTCTTCCCAAAGCGTACCACACCTTTCCAAGGCGACACTTTAAGCAAGGCATAGTCACCTACACTAAACTCTAGAGGCTTCCTCCTCTTATTAGCATAACTTTTCTAACGATCACGCGTAGCCTTAAGTCTATCCTTAATCTGTGAGATCTTCTTAGCAGTCTCTTGCACTAACTCAGGTCCTATTAACTACCTTCTCCAACCTCAGCCCACATAATTGGCGAATGACACTTTCTACCATACAACGCCTCAAACGGAGCACATCTCACACTAGAATGATAACTAATGTTATATGAGAACTCAACCAACGGAAGATGAACATCCCAACTTTCTCCGAAGTCCAGGACGCACGCTTTAAGCATGTATTCTAAAGTCTGAATAGTACGCTCACTCT
>BQNB010188193.1:0-11972 GCA_026074375.1 Tanacetum coccineum
TCTAAGAAGACTTTTACTTAAGTCACTAGGTAAGGCGGGAAGATCTCTTCTTAATCATTGGTCTTGTCTTTGATGACACAAGAGTTCTTGCGAGCTTTTTCCTTCCAAATTTGGTTCACTTAGTTTTGATTTCTCCACTTCTGGCATTCATTCCTAAAATGTCCTAGCCTTCCACATTCATAGCAAGTAATGGTAGCCTTCGGATTTGCCACATGGGCTCTTTGGTTCATTGCAGCAACAGATACCTTACAATCCTAAGTCATGTGGCCAACCCTCTTACATTTACTACACTTCATAGTACATGGCCCAAAATGATGCACCTTACACTTGTTGCAGTAAGGTAAATTCCCAGCATAAGCCTTCTTTCTATTGGCTCTAATAGTGTAAGCCCTTCCCACAACTGGTTTCTTGAAGGGTGGTTGTTGTGGCACTCAGTTATCCTTTGGTTGGTTCTTAAACATCTTCTTGTTATTAGCATTCTTTTTTATCGTGGGTTCTTATCGTATGACCCGATTCATCGGATCGTGAGTCATGCTGATGTTTGTCTCGTAGATAGCAATAGCTTCTAGCATTAATAACTCGCTGGGCCACAATTTGGTTAATCTCCACAGAACTCATTCCTTGTCTTGTTGCTGACATTTTCTTCAAATAAATGAAATAAAAGAAAAATAAATTAAGTTAGGTTCCTAAAGTCGCATTTCCGAAAATGGATTGTTACGAGGTGACGAGTTAGGCGTGTGCTTGAATTAATTGACATGCTTCTATAACTTATGAAGAATAAGGAAGATTGAGACGTTAAGAGGTGACGTAGGTGTCTCAACAGTATAGGGCGAGTGCTCAATTTGCACTTGGGTTTGGATAGTATGATAACGTAAGGATGGAAGATTGTGACAAGTTTTAGTGTATGTAAAATAGTATTATGTAAATTTACAAAAAAGTTTTAATGACCATCGTATCACTCACGATGTCTTGAAAAACATTTAGAGACCATTGTGCAACTCACAATGTCCTAGGGGAAGATCTATTATTTATATAAATAACTTTTATATAAAACCAACGAGAAAATATACATAAGGTAAAATAAACATAATCTATTTATGGAAATGTATTATACTTAATACTCGTTTACTTATCCATAGTATTTATATACGTAAGCAAGTAAACACGTAGGATCATATACTGGTTATAGACCAGACCTAGATATACTACCTGGTTCTCTATAACCTTGGCTCTGGATACCAACCTGTCACACCCCCAAACGGGGCCTAGTCGAAAACACGTGTTCGAGGGCGTGACATCATAATACACATCACACAAGATACAAAGAATGACCTCTAAGGGTTCGTTTAAAAATCCAACATCGTTGCATTGATTAAAATAGTTAAAGTTTTACATAGGCCCAATGATAATATGCGGAAGCGAATAAAAGGTTTTAAATTTTGACAACGATGTTAACATAGATAATAATAATTCTTGAAAATCGGTCCAATGCAAGGCAACACCAACAAGCAAGCAAAGACATCCATAGCTAAGCACCTGAGAAAAACATGCTAAAACTGTCAACATAAAGTTGAGTGAATTCATAGGTTTGAATTTAATATTAAAAGTGAAGCACAAGTTTACAGTACGTACGTGACAGTTATAGGAGATACAACTTCACATAAAAAGAAATCTACTGTTGCACTAAGCTCATGACACCGAAGCTCAATTTAAAATGAAGCATTTTATATGCCAAATAGAATTACTCTGCCCTAAAGGTATCTGACCAAGATCACCTACTGAAAATCCAACATGGTGTATATCCGTTTGTTCAGGAGCCCCGTGGGTAGTGAGCGCTACTCACTCGAATAGGGATAATTAGTCCCAATAGATCTATTTACAACATTCACGCTTACTTAACCAGTCAGTTGGTTAAGCAATTGACGGTTCATGATAATTCAGGCATTAATGGTCTATTTGCTACTTAGGAAACATGTAATCAGGAAAAGGAAACGTAAAGTAATTGTGTCCATAGTTTAAAACAAGCAATGTTTCTCACCCAAAAATAGTAAAGTAAAAGTAGTAAAACATAGGGCTATGAACTCACCTTAGCAAAATGAGCAAATGATAATCACGCAAGTAAAAGATGATATTTAAATTAGCCGCTAACCTAGTATAAAACGCTTTACTCAGAAACACAAAAAGTATGCCAAAAATTACACAATATGTTCATCACCAAAAGACATCCATGTGTGTTTGCTTTAGTTTGATTATCAAATCATGACGAGATAAAATCATATAGTTTTTTGTTAAGTTTCGGCGTTTAACCAAAAATTACTATTTTTAGAAAGTTTCTATTTTAGGAAAGTTTTTAGTTTCGGGACGTTAATACCGTCCCCTATATTTATTAAGTTTCCATATTTTCAAAATGCACTAACTAACCTTAATCACTTAACTTCTAAGTCTGAACCGCAACTTACTATTTTTAGTAACTTTATCGCATTTCCTAAAATATGCTAACGACGTCTTTAAATGATACTAATCAATAGGTATGTGTTACTATATGTTTCGCTAGTATTTAGAAAGTCCAAAAATGTTCGAAAGTATCCGAAAACTCATTTTACTATTCATATCAGCACACTATTCATTTGGTTTTGTCGAAAAATATTTCAAGTTTCATTTGGCTATAACTTGGCCGTTTTAAGTCCAATTTGTGCGATATATGAAAAACTATCTATTCGAAACGAGCTCTCCAAAAACTACTTTTACGCCTATTGAAAATATTTTTAGGTCTACCAAACCTCAAAACAAATTTGGGACAACAAGCACTTTTTGTCAAAAAACGCAACCAAAATCCACCCAAACTTCACAATAGTGCCTAATCTAGCCTAATCTCCATTCATAACTTATCCACAACAAAACCACACCTAAATCTAACCTAATCCCTTCATTTCTATTGTTGCAACTCTCATTCAACTCTCATCTCACTAAGAACATAATATTAAACTAGCAAAAACAAGGTAACATCATTATTTATAAAATCCTGTTTTATAATCTTTCAAAAATTAAAACACAACATATGGATGTATGGATCTTGAACATATAAGAAGAACATAAGTAAACCACAAAGAAAGATTCTAGACACTTACAAGAATGAAGAACAAGTAGAGAAATCACAAGATCTATACCCCAAAATAATAGATCTATAAAACCCAACAACAAATCTTGAAACCCTAGTTTATAAACTCTTGAAAGACCTTTGAATCAAATAAAAACCTTCTTGGAATAACCTTGGATCTTGATAAAATGAAGTTTAGGATGTGTGAATATTGGTAGAAATCAAAAGTATGGATTGTGTGTGTTTCGTGAGCTAGGAGGGGACAAGAGAGAAAAGAAAACAAATTTTCCAAATGAAATGAACTAAAAGAGATGTGTGTGTTTATAAGTGGGTATTTATAGGATAAGGGTTAGGGTTTAGTGTTACAAGTGACTCAAACACACCAAGAGTGTGCGTGTTAAGGGGTTTGGCTGAATAGGGTCAAGGAGGGGGGAAAAGAACAAAAATTTTGTCTTTGGCTCCAAGTTTAGCTTAAATGGCTTACTACTTTGGCTCCAAGTTTAGCTTGAATGGCTCACTAGTGGAATTGTGGTTTAAAGGTCAACATGTGAAGTGTAAGAACCATTGGCTTGTAGTGGAGGACAAAACAAACATGTCACTTTCTTGCATGTAATGGTGTTTTATTTTTGAAATTCAAACTAGAGATAAAAGATGCTCTTTGATTTATTTAAGTGTGTGTATGCGTGTGTTTTGAATAGAGGAGGAGGCATGAATTAAAATTTTGACTTAAGAACATGAGATGGACGATAACTAAAGTTTACACGAAAAGATTTTGGGTTTTCGGGGTTCTGTTAGGTCAAAAACAAGAAAAACGCAATTTAAAGGTTAAAGCGTAAAAATAAATACCGGGAGTGATCGTAAACTATGAAAAACTTAGAAAAGATAAAATAACTCATATAATATCTAAACTAATCAAAATCAGAAGTTAAAACGCGTCCGATGAAATTTTTCAGATTTACACGGGTTAACTTCCCGGTAAACTGCCGGATTCAAACGTAACGTATAAAAGTCAAAAATAATTGTCAGAAAGTTTAAAAATATTGATCTGAAGTTTTTGAGGTGTGACAAATCCTTTGAACTAGAAGAGAATAGTGGATCTTGAGTCAAAAATGGTAGCAGTATGTAGTCTTTGCCAGGTACTGTCTCCACTCTAGCTTTATCTGCATTATCACATGCTTTTGTACCTGCACTACCATTAGATTGATTCTCTGCAACAACTGGCTTATAATTCATAGATTTTATCAGTGTATTAATATCAAAAAGCCAAGTTGGTCTACTCCCTGCAACATTAGGTTTATTTTCAAGAAAAGTAATGTGCAAGGTCTCCTCTACTATTCTAGTCCTACTATTAAATACTCTAAATGCCTTGCTATTCACAGAGTATCCAACAAAGAATCCCTCATCAGCCTTCCCATCAAACTTACCTAGGTGATCTAAGGTATTAAGAATTGTAACAGGAAACCCAAATGGTCTCATAAAGCTTAAACTTGGTGTTCTACCATGGAAAAGTTCATAAGGGGTCTTGTTGTGAGGCTTAATTACTAATACCCTATTTTGTACATAACAAGCATTATTAACTGCTTCAGCCCAAAAGGTAGTAGGTAACTTTGAATCAGCTAGCATAGTTCTAGCAACCTCTATTAGTGTTCTGTTTTTCCTTTCAGCTACTCCATTTTGTTATGGAGTCCCGGCAACACTAAACTCTCTCTTAATACCTTGTTTCTCACAGAACTGATTCATCTCTTTATTCTTAAATTCAGTTCCATTGTCACATCTAATTATCTTAACTTTGTGATCTATTAGGTTTTCTATTCCTGTTATAAAAGCTTTAAGGATTGCACTAGTCTCATCCTTAGTTGTTAAAAAGAAAACCCAACTAAATCTACTATAGTCATCCGTGACAACTAGGCAGTGCATCTTTTTCATTATACTTTTTACAAAAGTTAGACCAAACAAATCCATGTGCAACATTTATAAAGGTTGGCTGATTGAGCTTACAGTCTTGGTCTTACACAAAGCTTTATGTTGCTTTCCTTTCTGACAAGCAGCACATGTATGATCATTTTCAAATTTTTTTGAGGGTAAACCTCTTACAAGATTTCCCCTTACCACTTTGTTCATAGTTTTGAAATTTATATGCCCAAGCCTCATATGCCAAAGATTAGATTCATCTAATGTTGCTTTTGCAAAGAGACAAGTGAGACCTCCTTGAGGAACAACATTCTTTAAATCAACAATGTACATGTTATCCTTTCTAGGAACTTTAAGCAAAACATGACTTTCATCAGTTAACTTAAAGTCTGGAGACAAAACAACACATTCAGTATCAGTAAAAAGAACACTATTCTTCTTGTCACACATTTGTAAGACACTGAAGAGGTTAAACTTTAGTTCCTTTACAAAATACACATCTTCAATATCCAATTTACCAGTTCTTATTTTACATTTCCCAATAATTTTCCCTCCTTTGGTACTACCTCTAAAGGCAACAAATCCTCCATTAATTTCTTCATAATCTGTAAGATAAGATCTGTTTCATGTCATGTGCCTAGTGCATCCACTGTCAATCACTCCTTTATCCTTCAAATCTTTCTGTGGATTGCCCTACACATAATGGTAAGAAAATTAGTTTCTCTTGGGGACCCAAGCCATCACTGACTTGGATATGCCTTATGCATCAATATAGTCAAATCTTTTAAAGTTCATTGATGCACCATTGTGTCTGGAGACATGGTCTAAAACTTTTTGCTTTGGTCTCCAAACCCAACATGCTGAGGCCTTAACAGCATTAGCCTCATTTCCCTTATTATCACTTACTACTGCTTTTGGCCCAACAGTAGTAACATTTCCCTTAACAGTATTAACGTTTTCATTAAAATTACTGTTCTTATTTGTTGTAAACTTGTTAAAGGGCCTTTTAACATGTGAATGTGCTCTATTAAAAACATTTGATACTGACCTTGCACAGTTCAATGTTGGTTTTGGGTAAGCAGTATTAATTGGTCTGGCAGTATTAACAGATACTACTGCTCTTGAAGAGTTTTGCCTAGCAGTATTAAGTGTTTTAAGGTCAGATTTCATTAAGACTGCTCTTGGAACAACTTTTCCTTTTGGGTGAGGGTGAGACATTCTTTGAGAATTTTGATGATTCACCCTTCTAGAATTATTCCATACAGGTTTCTCTACTATTTTATTTTCATAGAAATCACAATCTTTGATCAAATGGTTAAAACTGCCACATACATTGCAAGCTTTATTTTTAAACTCAAAATTACTTCCTAATTTTTGAGTCATCAAATTATTCCAGTTTCTCTGGTTACCTCTAGGACTTTGACTATTTTTCTTAGGGTATTTAGCTTGCTTATTGTTCGCTTCCTTCTTAACAGACTCCCTAGGTGATTTCACCTGCTCGTTATATTTAACAAATTCTACCTTAGCAAAACTAGGATTTCTCTGTTTAGACTTAGACTTAGTCTCATTCTCACCCTCACTGTCAGATATCCAATCTTTAATAAGTGGTTCACTAACAAACTTAGGTTTTGACTCACTAGTCTTAACTTCACTTGTTGCAACTGTAGGCACACTAGTTACTGACTCACTAAAAACATATTCATCCTTATCAGCAAGTACCAAATCAGATTTAGGGGGCATGAAGTTCCCAGTATAGGGAGGGGGAACAGTATGATACCCTTCACCTATTTTGTACTTATCATTCACCTAACTATCAACCACTTGACTATCAAACACTTGACTATCATACCCCACACCAGTCTTGAACTTATCACTTACTTGAATCTCTAATAGTTTGCTTAGATTCTTAGATGAATTTTCAAACTTTTCTAAGGTAAGTTTTAAATCATCTCTTTCTTTTTTAGCTTTTTCAAATTTCTTTCTAAGCTTTGTTAGAGCATTATCTCTCAACATAACATCAAGTTTTAAAATCTTTATGTCCTTTTCAAAAACAACCTCATTCTTTTTATACACATCTAGTCTAGCCTCTACAGATTCTAGACCTGCTTTATAAGCTCCTACATTTAATTGAGACTTATTAAAATCTTTTGTCAGATTATCATAATGTTCTTTGAGAGTTTCATAAGATTTTAAACATGCTTTAGAACAAGTTGATACCTTTATGTCTGAGTTTGAAGAACTTAAAGAACCTGAAGAAGTATAAGCCATAAGTGCAAAATTGGTAGGTCCTTCTTCAGCCTGGTCACTCCAATCATAGCCAAAGCCATCACACTTAGATACTAAAGCATTTAAAGTAGTTTCCTCAACTGACATAGTCCTTTTCGTTATCTCCCTGTTTATGTTGTCTTGATGCTTAGGAGCCCTGCACTCCCTAGCAAAATGACCTCTTCTGTGGCAATTATAGCATTCAACCTTGGTCTTATCAAAGTCAATGGTATCAGTCTCATTAACACCTAGATCCCTTCCTGTCTTCTTGAGAAATCTCCTAGCTCTTATTTTTAGCATTGCCATTTGCCACTTCAAGTCCATCTCCTCTAAATCATCAGGATCAATTTGCTTTAGGTCTTCATTATCTAATTGTGAACTGTTAGACTGACTAGCAAATAAGGAGTAGATCACTGCATCACTCAGACTATCAACATTTGGTAAAGTAGAAGCATTAGCCTTGGAGTTAGCAGCAGAAACACCATGAGCAGTCTTAACTGCTTCATTGGTGTTGCCAGTGTTATTAGAAGATACAAAAGCTATATTTTATGTGTTTTGGCTTGTGCTAGATGACCCCATGACTTCAGTTTCATAAATCTTCAGATTGTTGTACAAGTCATCCATGCTTAGAGTTTCTAAATCTGGGTTGTTCCTCCAAATCCGAGTATGAGTCTTCCACTCAGATGGCAGACTACTTAATAACTTCAGATTCAGATCTTCTCGAGAAATAGTTTCTCCATGAATCTCTAGCTGACTAATAAGCTTTTGTATCCTATCATAAATCTGATCAAGTCCTTCTGAGCTATTCCCATTGAAATTCTTATACTACTGTTTAAGAAGTGTCTTTTGTACTTTCTTTGACTCCTTATTACCTCCAAACCTCTTCTCTATAGCTTCCATCAGAGATTGACACTTTTGTAGGTGTTGAACTTTAGTTGATGTTCATTAAGGAGAGCCATCAACAGAGTACCTCTTGCCTTTAACTCATTCTTCCTTGCTAGCTTCTGATCTGCAGTTGTAGGAGGTACTGTTGTCTCAACACCATCAACAGTTCTTGTTGGCAGAGGTGAGTCACCATTTAATATTACTTCCCAAAAAGCATAATCAGTCATTAAGAAGTACTGTTCAATCCTCATTTTCCAAAGCTCAAATGCGCCTGGATTGAGCACTAAAAGTTTTATAGCAGCAACCATTAGTGTAGATACTGCCTCCATGTTTTCACAAACAAATAGATCTGGTATGTGTAGATTGTTTCTTCTTATTCAAAGTTTCTCAACAAGCTCTGATACCACTTGTTGATCCCACTTGAATAGATCTTGCTTAGCTTGTAAAAGGCTTAGTTGTATTGAATAAATCCAAGACAATTATGGTAGAAACTTTGATTGAATATATCAAAGACTATGCGGAATCTAGTCTATGATACTAAGAAGAATAATCAATAAAAAAGTAACAAACAAGATTGTATAATACCAATCTTTAAGCCTCAATATATTAATACGAACACCCTTGATAGTGTTAGGGTTATACAAAACCTTAAAGCTATATATGACTATATGTGATGAGATATCAAACTACATACCCTAGGGTCTCCTTTTATACACCAAGGAACCCTAATGGGATTACAATACGTTTCTATTCTATCTTATCTTTTCCTAAAATATCTCTTTCTTATCACATAAGCAGTACTAACATATACACTAACAGTAGTAATATTCTAACAGTCTTAACTTTTACACTACTAGTAGTATCTTTACTCTAACAGTAGTAATGACTTAGAATATTTCCTTCAGTCTTTTTCAGCAGTAGAAACTATAACCATCAGCAGTAACTTCATAACTAGCAGCAGTAACTTCAACAACACTAAGATGTCTTTTAATCCCAACACTTGTCCTCAAGTAAATGGGCTTTTCTACCTAGACAATAGCAATATTGGGGTCATTTAACCTACTCTTTAAAAGCATTTTACACCATAACCTTCTAGACCTCGTAATTAAAAGCACGAAAAGCATGTACTAGCACCTTACATAAGTGTTTGGGATTTTCTCTTTCACTCGGGTGTATAATAAATTATAACAACTATGGAAAACAAAAATTAAACACTCATTACCTGTCATAGCGTATAAATTACCATAGGCTTGGTAAAGGATCAAACCTCCACTGCTGGGCTCAAGTATTAATCATTACTATCAAAGAGGTCTTTTAAAGGGTCGTGGGGTGTAGGTGTAAGATAACATTAACGAAAACGGAAATGGATAGGATACATTTGGGGAGTGACTTTTGGGTGAATTTAGAGTGGAAGGTTTAGCTAATTATTTATAAGAATACACGCTGGTTGAGTTGCTAAGCCATAGACTCGGACAAGATATATAAACTCTACAAAACTCTACATCCATCTTTTTCTTTTTCTTTTCTTAACTCTATGATAAACATAAAGATAAGCAAATGGCAGCCCGTACATTATTTTCACACTTTTTTTATATACATTTTTTTCGTACACTTTTGCCCTGCTATTGCTTAAACATATAATACATCATAGGGGTTTATAGATACACCCCTACACTTGAACTTTTACATACTCGATATTTACAATCTAACTAATGACCCGAATTGAGGTGGATCAACATAACATGGAGCTTATTGAGCTCTATTGGGGGTAATAAATTACTTCTTCCCCAATTCTTCATAAGATGAATACTACCATGAATCCCAATCGTCCCAAAATAGTATTTACAAGGATAAGGACTTAGCAACCATGTACTCAATAATTAACTTGGGTTAAAACAATAATGTACTAAAGGTGAGTACATACAAGGTAGGCTAAGGCGATTTAGGTGTAACAATTGGTTCAAGGGTGACAATGCTCTTCATTAATAGTCTGGCTTAACTAGAAAATTACGAGAACCGTGAAAAGGATAGGCTCGGAGGGTTGTACTAGGGGTATCCTGCACTAAAAATAAGTGCATGGCAAGGGTGTGGGATAGTTATATAGTCGATGTGACCATAATAACAATTACAAGTTTAAAACATGGGTTAATCCTAGTGCCTCTTTTTTAGCAAATCCTAATACTTACTATGCGGTCTCGGGATGCATCACAAAAATAAGTTCTAGAATTTAATATACTATCGGTACACTCATATAATTTAATACCGATACCAATGTGTTAGCCTTAATTATATTAAGTCAAACAAGAATGTTATCGGTCTTATAAAGTCAAACTAGGTATTGTATTGTAATAGGCTAGTCGGGTTCAACGGGCTTGGATTGTAATATAATATTATTCGTGTTTCAGGCTCAAAGCCCAAGTTTAGCTAAGCATAACCCAAGTAGAAAAGCCCACATGCCACTTATGGCTCAAGGGTATAAAAGAAACCCTCTCCACACATGGAGAGGATGTTGGTTGCATTTGTCACACTTGTAATCCACCATTTCTCTCTCTAATATAATATTCCAAGTTTCCTTTTTCTTCTTTTCTTTTCTTCTCATTGCCGGCTCACATAGAGCTCTTTACAAGCTCTTTTCTTCTCTCTCTTTTTCTTTCTTGTTTCCGGCTCACATAGAGCTTATTTAGGGCTTATTCGGGTTTGCTTATTAGTTGTGAAAGGATTATTATAAGACCAACATGTGGTATCACTCACCAAGGGGTGTTTAGTGTTCGATTCATGGTTTATATGCTCTAAATCGTGGCTTATTTCGCGGATTATTAACTCATTTGATCACTTTTCGTCTTTCTTTCTTTGGTTTCATTTAAATCGTAGCTTATTTGGCAACATAAGCTTACTGTTTACTTTTTCTTTTTAGCTTATTGGTTTATTAAGCTTATTCGGCTTATTTATTCTTCTTTTCTTTTCTTTTTACTCGACGTGGTGTTTTCTTGTTTGATTCGGAAGTGTCACAAGAGTCACGATTTCTTTTTAGCTTGATCTTCAAACTAGCATCTTAGTTTTCTCATAATTTTTGAGCTTATTTTGAGCTTATTCCGAGCTTAATTCAAGCTTATTTCATGGCTTATTTGTGGTTTCTCTTTTCTTACTTGTGATCCCAACCGGTTCTAAACAAGAGACCAAGATCCACATTTTGTGCTTCACAACACAAGGACAAATTGTTTGTTAGTAAAAGTGGTCCTCACTCGATAGAGACACCGAGCGGAATATGTCACAAGTCAAGCGGAACATGTACGTTTGATATTGAAGCGAAATATGCAGGTGTAATTTCAAGCGGAATATGTACGTTTAATATCTAAGCGAAACATGCAGGTTTAATTTCAAGCAAAATATGTTAAAAATGAGAAGCGAAATATGTTAAAAATGAGAAGCGAAATATGTTGAATGTTAAGCGAAATATGCAAGTTTACTTGTCAAGCGAAATATGTTAAAAGACAAGCGAAATATGACAGTTAATTTTCAAGCGAAATATGTTCAGAAGGTGAAGCGAAACATGCAGTATTGAGTCCAAGCGAAACATGTTAAACATCAAGCGAAATATGCAAGACTGAGTACAAGCGAAACATGTTTAATTACAAGCGAAACATGCAAGATTAATTTCAAGCGAAATATGTTGTTTCAAGCGAAATATGCAATTCTCAGTATTCAAGCGAAATGTGCAATTTTTTGAAGCGAAATACGTTTTTTTAGCCAAGCGAAATATGTCAAGTCTACTTTCATGGTTTTTCTATTGATTTTGTAAAATCCCGACAAGTAA
>BQNB010188196.1:0-11971 GCA_026074375.1 Tanacetum coccineum
GTTCCGTTTTCTGAGTTTTCTAGGTTTTCTAGCAAAATATGATTTTCCATAGAACCCATCCTTATATATATATATAGTGAAGTGTTATATTGAGAACTCATTTAAGGTGCAGAACTTTACAGAACCATTTTAAATCAATCTGGGCCTTTTATTTTTTTGATCAATGGTTATTAAAGCTTGTGGCATAATTGTAATTAATTATAATTTCATATTACATTAAATAATTGATTAAAGGGCAATAAAAGAATTTCATTTTAACCATTTACATTAAATGTTCTTTGTATTAAGCAATCAAGAATAAATAGGTTATACAAAAGTCAAATGATTAAAATACAACACAACTTATTCAAAGTCAAACCTGGTCTCTTTTTTTAATCTACATTAAATTCCCTATTTTCACTCATCCAATTTAATTTCTTAATTTAATATTGATTTTCCACAATCATCCATGTCCACATGCCAACCTACTACTCCATTCTCTGTTCCTCCATTAAAAAAATTAGTGATTTACGCATCCTTTTCATCACCCTTTTATCGTTATTTCCGGACCCTTTTCATCAGCCTTTTAAGGGCATGGTTCATGTTATAGTGTATAACGCATCCAAACTATGGTTATATGCAAGATATTCTAATTTGGTTTGATTAAATTAATAGGTATCGGAATAATGATAGGTTTTAAAGATCTGCAACTTTTTTTAGTTATTTTATATATTATTTTTTTGTAGTTGGTTGATTTTTATTTGACTAACAATTTAATTAATCGTTAATTTTTTGTAGTTGGTTGATATTTATTGATTTTTTGTAGTTCGTTGATTTTTGTTTGACAAAAAATCTATTTGTACTTGGTTGAAGTAATGATTGCCAAGGGATTAATTTATATGAGGGATATAACTTGTTCTTGAACTTGGTACCTTATTATAGGTGTTCTATATGTATAAGGGATATAACTCGTTCTTGAGGAATTGTTATGCTTTTTTGTAGATGTAAATGAAGAGTTAGATAAAGATTGGTAATATTATTGTGTTTAAAGCTAATTTTGAAGATATTGACTACGTCCATGATAACGGCGTCTATATTTTTTCAATTGGTGCTTTTAAAGACGTATTTCCATCACAATTAAAGATTCCACTTATTGAAGATTCGAAGCATACACAATGGAGATCATTTTATTCTTGCCCCCATCTCATCGATCTGAATATATCTGATTATCTCATATGATGATAAGGTATGTATCTTTATATTATTTTTTGTATTTTCTGTTTTTTGATTTATCCTTGATGAAAATCATCGATGGGTTCAGAAATCCTTGATGATTATCTCATATGATGATATGTATCAATGTTTTGTAATTGATTTTTTAGTCTAACCTTTCAAAACAAGCATATAAAAAATAAGAAATCATGTACACCACATAAGAAGGTAAAGATTTGATGGATCAGTTATGGGCTTCATTATTCGTGCCCCATTTTATTTTTTGAAATAAAAGTTAAAATCTTTGTGAGTTTGACTGTGATTTAGTTGGTTTATTAGCAGTTATGATTGGAATACTGATGAGCGTTATCAATTATTTTTAGTAGCGTGATGATAGTGAGTAGTTTGGTTACTTACAAGTGCTACTGATTAGTTTTATTTATGTCATGGCTTTTCTTTGTTTGTAAATTATCTTTTAACTTTATTGTGTGATGCTGACTCGTTCATTCGCTAGGATTTGCAAAAGTGGTGTGCATATATGTTTTAATGTCCGCATACATTCAAGAAAAGACGTGTGCATATATGTTTTTAATTGTACATATATGTTTTTAATTGTACATACATGTTTGGATTGTTGCATATGTGTTTAGAATGTACATATGTGTATCCTAGTTGTTTACAATAAAGAAAAATGACTATTGTTTGTAATTTCAGGTATTGAACATATTTGATAAAAATGTGAACCATGACTATTATAAAGAATGCACATGTGTCTTCAACTCGTACATACTTTCTAAAGAGAAGTTGGTCATGATAAAGACGTAAAGACACAAGGAGAATGATACACAAGAGCACATTGACGACGGCGAATACACGTACATATGAAAACCATGAGAGTGTCAAATGAGGAGAAATACATGTAAATATAGGGAAACCGTCAAACTCAATTGTGTTAAATAATATAGGTGCATACTCGTATGTTCTAATAAATTTGATGAAAAAGTGAAGCGTACACGTATGTTCGTGGAAGAGTACACATATGTTCTTGAAAGAGTGCATATGTGTTTTGGAAGGGTACTCGTGTGTTCTAATAAATTTGATGAGAAAGTGAAGCGTGCACGTATGTTCGTGGAAGAGTGCACATATATTTTTTGAATGACGTGTATATTTTTAACAATATATTTGAATTGTATTTCATTTTGTATCAAATTTTGTGTATATTATTTATGTTTTGGTTTGTTATAAATTTAGAGGTTACATGTACATGGTTATGTTTTTAGTTATAAGTTTAAAATATTAAAAAATGTACATCAGAAACATATGTGTAATTAACATTTTTTAGTAGAATAAGTTATGACTACACAATTGTACGCAAGAAACATATGTAAAGTTTAAAAAAAACATATATGCATTTTTGTGAAAACATGTATGTTAAAAGACAAATATAAAATAATTTTTTTAAACATCTTTGTTAAAAGACAAATATAAAATAAAAAAATAATGTGAAAAATTAAATGATTTTAAAAACGTTTTTTAAAATAAAAAATTCAAAAAAGTGAAATTGTGTTTTACTATTAATAATAGTAAATTTTTTATTTATTTTAAAACATATGTACTGGCTAAAAATGTAAAAGAAGAAAAAAAAAATATTATTTTTTCATTCGTAAATTTTAGGAATTAATAAAAAAACAATTTTAATTAAAAAAGTGTAAAAAACATTTTTTTTAAATTTCAAAAAATAAGTGATTTAAAAAATGTTTTTTTTTAAATAGAAAAAAGTAAAAAATATTAGTCATGTATAAATAAAGTCAATGGTCAACATTCATTAAAAGTCAAGACATTTATTAGTCATTAATTTGTATTGGCATAAAAATGTGATTGACTAATATACCATTTTCAATTAAATGAAAACATTTAATATTTACTAAATTGTGATTGGTTGAAAAAAAGAGTTCTGTAGAGTTCTGCGCTTAAAATGGGTTCTCAATATAACGCGCCCCTATATATATATATATATATTACAAGGGATAACTTGTCTACAATTATTATAGCTAATTGGCTACAATCCCCACTAAATATACACAAAAAATGACCCAGGACCCGCAAACACGATTCAGAGACCTGCAAACAGTACTTAGGGACCCATAATATTAGCACAAAATTGTAGCCAATTAGCTACAATAAATTGTAGCTAATATTTCCCCATATATATATATATATATATATATATATATATAACTTATATATGGGGCTAACTATGACTGGATTAATATGAAATAGTGACTCAACGCCACCTCAACGATGACATGGCACCCACAATTCAATAAATATTAATAATTTTCGGATTTATTATAAAAATTAAATACATGGCAAGGTTTGAACTCATGACCTATTGTTATCATGCCACGATTTCCAATCATGTAAACCAACTGAGCCAAGCTAACATTTGTATCTTACTATCTAAAACTATAATAATATCTTCTAAAAATAACCATGTTAATATCTTTTATTTTTTAAAAATATACCAAGATATACTCCATAATTAAATGGCATATTTATCCAAATCCATACCAAACTTTTTAATCAAGAAAACGTGTAATTCAAAACTCTAAATTGTATACATACAATTTCATAATACGGTTCTAAGGATAAAAAGAAAACTTTTTATAAAAAAGTTTTTGAAAATTCCATTTAATCAGGTATGATGGTGCATAAAACTTTTGTAAAGAGGTTTTTTAATTTTTGATTTTTATTCGTTTTTTTAAGCGCAAAAAAGAAATTTTGATGCACAAAATTTTCGACTGTTCTAGTTTGATGCACATTAAAATTGTGACTGCAAAAAGTCAAAAGATAGTTGTGTACACAAAAAATGAATTTTTGAATGACAAATAAAAACCGATTCTATATGCACAAACGTTGTTTTTCATAATTTATTTTCGCAATAACTATCCACTTTTAGAAAACTTCCTTTACACCTTTTCATGCACCCAACCATACATCGATATTGGTGTAATCTTTTTCTGAATTTTCTTGAGAACTTAAAAAAAAAATCTTTTTATCCTTCTCAAGCTATATTTCTCATTTTTATTTTTGTTCTTTATCATTTTATATATATATATACTATAATATATATTTTTTATTATAGAGGAATGTTAACATTAAAAAAAAGACAAGATAATTCGTGTGAAGGATAAAAAGAAAACTTTTTTTTATAAAGTTCTCGTATAAAAAAAAATTCTAAAAAAAAAAAAACTATTAAATCAGTATGTTGGTGCATAAAAACTTTTGTAAAAGAAGTTTTTCTAATGTTGAGTTTTATACGTTTTTTTAATTTTTTTTCGGAAAAAAAAGAAATTTTTGATGAACAAAAAAATTTTGATGCGCAGTTTTTTCGACTTGGTTTAGTTTGATGCCGCATAAAATTTTGACAGCAAAGAGTCAAAGATGTCTGGAGTTGGGTACAAAAAACGAATTTTTTGGATGCACAAAAAAAACGATTTAATGCACAAACGTTTTTTTTAATAAGTTTTTTTCGGCAAAACTATCCGCTTTTAGAAAAACTTCATTTACAACTTTTTCATGCACAAACATACACGATTATTGTGGAATTTTTCAGAATTTTTTGAGAACTTTTGAAAAAAATAAACTCACTTTTTATCATTTTCCGAATATTTGTCTCTTTATTTGATATTTATCATATTAATATATTTATTTATATATATAATTAATATATTGATATATATTTATATAAATATATATATAGGGTGAGTTTTTTCAGAACCAAATAAATGTACAGAATGCGGGATCCAGCCAATTAACTATATTATTTTTTTAGATATTTATTTTTATTATTAAATTCAAAAGGGTATAATAGTCAAATTAGTCAAATTACATTTTTTATTTTTTATTTTATTTAAAAAAACGTTTTTTAACTCTAAAATTTTAAGAGTTTAATTTTTTTATTTTAATTTTCAAAATAAATTGTTCCCAGTATGCATATTTGTTCAAAAAGTATGGTGCATATGTGTTTTTCTTTATAATAGTAATAATTACATGTGTTTTTTTAATGTTTAGTTATTTAAACCTCTAATGTGGTTTGCTCACAAAAATTCTACAGAAATTCATGCAATGCCAAACAAAAGTATTTACATGTACTCTATACAATTCAAACATAAAATTATACAAAAAAATTAAATCATGTCATATACAATTCAAATACAAAATTCTAAAAGTAAAAAAATAAATGAAAGTTTCGTTGATGCATAGATGTGTCTACGAATCTTTAACACAATCAGATTCGGTGTTGTCATATATGCACATGTATTTTCCTCTTTTTCTATAGACGCTATCGATTTCTTGTTGTATACTTATGTGTAGTATTGAGAGTTCATCCAATATTGCCGAATATATCGTATTTCAAGTTAGTTCATAGTGCTACTTGATCTGGTGATGCTATTGTGTCTTTTTCTTTACTCTCCATATGACTAAATTTCTTCTCGCTAGATAGTATGTATAAAACACATGTGCATTCTTTTTATTGTTCATTATACCGTACCTGTAACCACAAACAATTAACAAACGAATTATTTAATCGTAACAACTAACAAAACACATTTAAACAATCTTTTCCTTTATCAAATAGTGCAAAGGAATTTACTCATCATAATAAGTAGTGTTGCATATATGAATAACCTAACAAAACACATATGCACGCGTACTGATGACACAAATACATATTATAAAACACTCAATTATTGCAAGTTTACAATCACGTTAACTTTCAAAAATAAGAAAGTCGCATTTTCTCAAATTATCTAAAAGATTATTTACTGGTGAACATTTGTGACAGTAGTTATAAAAAGTTATATGGCTACATTACTAATGATATATTGATACTTTGAATTTAAAAATCAAGAATCAATCCATGGCTCAATTACCAAAACATCACTTAGTGTTGTGTTAGGACTTAAATATATCCAAAATGATTGTTGTAAAATACAAACTAGTAAGGTTAAGAAAGATCAAAACTTTTACAACACATATTCTCAACATGTATTAAAAGCATCCATTTATAGGTCTTTATTAGAACGAAATTTTAGCTTTGATTCATGAAAACTTGCAAAGCTAACATCACAGATTCATTTAGGTTTATAACATGTCCAAAAGTTGACAAAATCACTCAATGACACAAATTAAAATATCATATCTTTCTTTGGAAAAAACAAATAGAATTTAGGTATAAATTGTTATAGTTCAGATAATACAAATGATTATTAATTTAAGTATTCTGGGAACAAACAATAAGGACCTTACATGTTTATTAATGTATGTCCAATAAATACATCACATCCTACAATACCATCATCACAAATATGGATCCAATGAAACCTATTTAATTGATTCTGAGAGAACAATAGAAAATCAACGTACTAAAAAAATAAAAACAAATAATTAAAAAAGAAAATACGATTTTTCAACTGATCAATTATAACCGAATTTTGATTCATATAAAAACACGCTACACCTGAAAACCTTTGACTTTAAGATTTCTTAACATTGAGTGAATATTCTTGTGTTGTATTTTGAAACCGAAACGACATAATATACCGAATCACTATCATAACCCAATCGTGGATTGGATTGAGTTATGAAAAAGTGGAACGGGTGGTGATCTGATGAAGTATATGGTGGTTTGTGGTGGTTTTTTTTGTTTAAGATGAAAGAGGAAGATAAAAAAATGAAAAATAACGGCTGAGGAATAAAAGATAAGAGGGTTTTTAGGTTAAAGTGGGGATACGGAATTCCATATTTGCCCTTCCATCATTTATGTAATATAACATGATCTTTCAATTTTTTACTGTATGCACATATTCATTTAACAAACCATTGATTAAAAAATACGATGGTTAAGATTGGTGTATCGCAGTTCTTTACATTTATTTGGTTCTGAAAAGCAACCTCACCATATATATATATTGATACTTATAGAGGAAATTGTTAAAATAAAAGACAAATATTCGTTTGAGAAGGATAAAAAGGAAAACTTTTTTTTACCCAAAAAAGTTCTCGAAATTCTAATTAAAAATTCCAATTAAATAGGATTTTGTATGTTGTACATAAAACTTTTGTAAAGAAGGTTTTCTTAATTTTTGAGTTATTTTTAGTTTTTTTTAATGCGCAAATATAAGAAAGGTTGATGCACAAAAAATATTTTGATGCACAATTTTTTGATTGTTATTGTTTGATGCGCAATAAAATTTTGATGCAAAAAGTCAAAATAATTTGGGTACAAAAACGAATTTTTTTGATGCACAAAAAACCGATTTAATGAACAAACGTTTTTTTTAATAAATTTTTTTCGGCAAAACTATCCACTTTTAGAAAAACTTCCTTTACAACTTTTTCATTCACCAACTTAAACGGATTTGTGGATTTTTGTTTTTTCAAAGGTAGGAAATTTTTTAAAAAAAAATAAACTCTTTTTATCCTTCTCACGAATTTTTGTTTTTGATTTGACTCTGTTTCTATTACTTATATATATATATATATATATATATTGAGGATCAAATGAGAAGAAACACTAAAATAAGAATTATAAGAAGTGTTTGTAGCCAATCAATTATATTAGGCTTTGGAGGGGATTTTAGACAAAACAAATATGTTTCTATCTCCATTTTATAACCAGTTCACTAATCCCATTTTTTTCTCATTCTCAAAATGCCTACGTCTCCATTTTTTTCTCAAAGGGAATGCATCCCTTCATCTTATCCACATTGACATTCAATACCTATGATTTTATGAGTTTTTTTTTTGAACGGCAACTTTTATTAGAAAGCTAGCAAAGGAGGCTAGAAACAATTAAAGCAGCAATCACAAAAAAGAATGTGAGCCATCAATCCCAAGTAAACTTTAGATTATAACTAGAATTAATTCCCCAATGATAAGAACGAGAAACAACATATTCGAACAAAGTATCTTTGTGGGTTTCTTGGAAGCAAAAAGAAGGCTGTTTACGAAAATTTCAAAGCTACCACCAAGACACAAAAAAAAATCGCTTCTTGGATCTCCATCTTTAAGCTTGGAGCCCAATCGAATAGAATTAAACCCTATGATTTTATGAGTATACAATACATACATACTTTCGATGCATCTTACTTGTTTTTAATGCATCTCATTCTTCAGTGCATCTACTGGGATGGTAAGTTTTTAGGATATAACGTCATCGAGTGCATGACTTAAATAGATACATACGCATTGAGCTATATAGATGCATTTACAGAATTAATTGTATCAGTTACATATAAAAACCAACAATGTGATATACTGGATGAAATAAAATATATAGATGCATCTAGCCAATTAGATGCATTTACTCGTTAGTGATTGAGCGTCACACGGCTATAGATAAGAAGAAATGAAAATTTTATAGTGGGTTATAATAAAACATTTTTATGCTTCCATGCATCTACTAATCAATTGGATAATTTTGGAAAATTGAAAAATTACAGATGCATGCAATAATCATATTCTGAGATGCTGGTTCAATATTACAGTCGGATGGCATTCATAATATATACATCAATTTAGTCATTATAAATTTTTTTTTCTGAACGGCAAAATTTAGTCATTATAAATTAACAAGTCACATCTGCAACCATTATAAAAGACCGAACACCTGGAAATTAATTTTGTTCGATATATGCGGTTACGCGTTGACACAGGAAAAACTAATGGAATAATTTTGATTTTACACTTATAACCTTATGAAACTAATTAAAGTGGTTAATTTAGTTGTTTTATTACAATTATGCCACTATTTCATCATGACCATTGATGGTTAACAAGCAAAATTACCCGCGCGTTGCTGCGGGGCGTTAATTTTTCGCGTATTGTTGCGGGCCATTAATTTAATTTTTATTTGTTATTTTTAATTTTGCGAGTAGTTTATTTTTTTCGGTCTCATGTTTATTAACTTGAATTTTTTTGTGCAATCATTGTGTCGTTTTTGTTGCAATTAAAAGATTTTTCCGTAGGTATCCATTTTTGTCGGAATGACTCTGGAAGATATATGTTAGTATATAAAAAACGTAAATAGTTAGAAGCCGATGGTACGTTTTGTAATTATTTTATTTCATATTTTTTATTAAACTTCAACATTTTTTATAAAATCGTGCGTATATCAGAAGCATTGCAATATTGGACTCGTTTTGTTCGCAATGCGAAGATCTTTACGCGGGTATTTTTTATCTGAATGAATAGGTAGATATATGTTATATATTTGATAAGTAAAGTTTTCGCGTGTTTTAATTTTACGCGGGTTCATTTTTTCGGTCTCATATTTAATAACTTGATATTTTTTTTGTAATATTGGGCTCATTTTGTTCGCAATTCAAAGTATCATCTTTCGTGGGTATTTTTGGTCGGATCTGACTCTGATCGATTTGTGTTATACATAAAAAACGTCATATGTTAGAAGCCGAGGTACGTTTTGTAATTATTTTTTTTCTATTTTATACTTAAACTTCAACATTTTTTAGAAAATCGTACGTATATCAGAAGCATCGCAATATTGGACTCGTTTATGTTAGCAATGCGAAATATCTTTACGCGGATTTTTTTATCTGTCTTGAATAGATAGATATATGTTATTATCCTTTGATAAGTAAGTTTTCGCATGTTTTGTTGCGGGCATTATTTTTTATTTTTTTATTTTGCGCGCGCTTTATTTTTTACGGTGTCATGTTTAATAATTTTTTTTTTTGAACGGCAACTTTTATTAGAAAGCTAGCAAGGAGCTAGAACAATTACAGAGCAATCAAATAAGAATGTTGAAGCCAACAATCCCAAGTAAACTTTAGATTACATCTAGAATTACTCCAAATGAAAGAACGAGAAACAACATCATCGAACAAAGTCTCTTTGCGCGGTTTCTTGGAAGCAAAAAGAAGCTGGTTACGAAAATTTCACAAGCACCACCAAGACACAAAAAAAACGCCTTCTAGGATCCATTTAAGCTTGGAGCCCAATCGAATAGAATTAAACCCTATGATTTTATGAGTATACAATACATACATACTTTCGATGCATCTTACTTGTTTTTAATGCATCTCATTCTTCAGTGCATCTACTGGGATGGTAAGTTTTTAGGATATAACGTCATCGAGTGCATGACTTAAATAGATACATACGCATTGAGCTATATAGATGCATTTACAGAATTAATTGTATCAGTTACATATAAAAACCAACAATGTGATATACTGGATGAAATAAAATATATAGATGCATCTAGCCAATTAGATGCATTTACTCGTTAGTGATTGAGCGTCACACGGCTATAGATAAGAAGAAATGAAAATTTATGTGGGTTCATTATAAAAATTTAAGCTTCCATGCATCTACTAATCAATTGGATAATTTTGGATAATTGAAAATAAGATGCATGCAATAATCAATTGAGATGCATGGTCAATAATACACGTGGATGCATTCATAATATATACATCAATTTAGTCATTATAAATTTTTTTTTTGAACGGCAAAATTTAGTCATTATAAATTAACAAGTCACATCTGCAACCATTATAAAAGACCGAACACCTGGAAATTAATTTTGTTCGATATATGCGGTTACGCGTTGACACAGGAAAAACTAATGGAATAATTTTGATTTTACACTTATAACCTTATGAAACTAATTAAAGTGGTTAATTTAGTTGTTTTATTACAATTATGCCACTATTTCATCATGACCATTGATGATTATTTTGTTGTCATGTACTTAATTTTTAACACTAATTTCAAAATTTATTGAATTGTGTGTGCCATGTCATCATTGAGGTGGCATCCCGTCACTAAATCATATTTATACACTCATAATTAGCCCCATATATATGTTATAGATAGATTATATATATATTTGTTCATTTTAAAAACAAAATTAATTAACATAAAAACTAACCTACACATCGATATTCAACATATCAATCAGTTTCCAACCTTATCGACACCTTCACACGTTATGATCAGACCTAAAATCATAAAAAAACCCCAAAATCTCGACTAATAAAGCTACAAAATCAGCAACAATCAACCTATTTTTATCATCAATGTTTACAAAACATAATGATTATCAATATTCACATGATTTTTGGTTGAATCATGAAGCAAAACCACGTCCCAAATCAAAACCATAAAAACACCAAATCAATATCATATCTCTTCCATTATAAAGCTTAACTACATGCGTGTATGATGTTGTTGAAGGTAAAACTTAATTTTCTATGAGCCTTCTAAATAAATTGATTATATAAATATTTGTGAAAAAATGGTTTTAGATGATGTTTTTATATAGCTGGTAGATTAGATGACAACAACATGCATATCAAGTGTTTGATAAAACACTTGAATAGGAACATTTATGTTTTGTGCTTTGCTTAATTATATCTAGGCATCAAGAATTGAATTTAGTGTTTTTATTCACATGAACATCAAGTGTTTGATAAATTTCCACAATGACAGTTATGTTTGGTGTAACAACTAGGTGTTTAATTATCTGTTTTGTTTTGTTGAACTCTTTAGTTTGTAAATTAGCAATAATTTTCTTGATAAGGATAGTGTCCCTCGAAACTGTAAGAAGCCCAAATCACTTACAAGACAACTAGATACTATGAAGCAAATCATACTGTTGACCCATTTTTATTTAGACTTAGAGGTGCCAAGATGGGGCGGTTTGAGTAATGGTCAAAACAAGGTTGTGTCGAAAGAGGTAACCATTGCA
>BQNB010188197.1:0-11971 GCA_026074375.1 Tanacetum coccineum
GGTGGTTTAGGGATTTCAAGTTTCTATGCTTTAAATAGAGCCTTATTGTTCAAATGGGTTTGGCGTTTTCATACTCAAAGTTCATCTCTTTGGGCGAAGGTTATAAAAGGGATTCACGGTATAGATGGTAAAATAGGTAAGCACATTTCTAATTATTAATCATCTATTTGGTTAGATATAGTGAGGGAGATGGAGTCTTTAAAATACCAAGGTATGAATTTCGTTGATCATATTCAAAAAAAGATAGGTAATGGTCTTGATACTTATTTCTGGGATGACGTTTGGAAGGGATACACTGCTCTCAAACACTTATACCCCCGTATTTATGCTCTCGAATCTATGAAGCTGATTTCTGTAGCTTCAAAACTAGGTCAAGTGAGTTTGAGTTCTTCTTTTCGTAGGGTCCCTAGAGGAGGTGCTGAATAATCTCAATTTAATGACTTAAAAAAGTTTTCTGAGAATATCATGCTCGCTGATTCGAGGGATAGGTGGTTATGGTCTCTGGAGGGTTCTGGAGAATTTTCAATTGCTTCCGTTAGAAGGGTCATTGATGATAAACTTCTGCCATTGGTATCATCCAAAACTCGATGGGGTAATGTGGTTCCAATCAAAGTTAACATCCATGCTTGGAAGGTCAAACTTGACTACTTACTGACAAGGCTTAATATCTCAAGGCGTGGTATGATTATTGACTCTATTTTATGCCCGATTTGTGAAAATGAAGTTGAATCTTATAGTCATAGTTTTTTTACTTGTCATTTCGCTAGAGAGATATTTAACAAAATAACTACCTGGTGGGATGTGCCTTTTATAGAGATATCGACTTATAAGGAGTGGCTTACTTGGTTATTGAATCTTCGCTTTACGTCAATCAATAAACAGATGTTGGAAGGGGTTTGCTACATTATGTGGTGGTGCATTTAGAACTTCCGTAACAAAACAATCTTTGGCTTAGAGATTCCTAAGAAGGATATTATTTTCGATGATATTGTGAGTCGTTCTTTTTGTTGGTGTAGGTATAGACGTAAGTCGTCGTTTAGTTGGATTGATTGGTTGAAAAACCCTCATCTTATTTCTTTGTAAGTTTCTAGCTCCTTGCTAGTTTTTTAATAATTTTTCGCCGTTCAAAAAAAAATATCAACAATTTCTAAAGCATCAGTCATCCTATCCGCACGACACAATCCATTCAATAATGTTTGAAAATGTTCAGGCTCAATCGCAATATTTTTGTTCTTCATGTTCCGTAACACTTCTAATGCTTATCTTATTATACCCGATGTACAAAAACTCTTTAGCATATAAGTGTAAACGTCTCCTTCAGGGATTTCAGAAATATTTATCATGGCATTGGCGACCAAGTAGATCGTGTCAACATCTCCTGGACGTGCTAAATAATCTAATATGAGTTTGTATAAACTTATATCCGGTTCCATTTCTTTAGACACCATTTCCTTACAAAGCGTACGCAACATTACTTTATAAACCGCCACATCAGGCTCAAAACCAGCCTTCCTCATATTCCTATCTTTTAGCCTCTCCATTTCCTCACACAACCCCTCAACAAACTTATAACTTTTAGCCTCTCCAACAAATGGCCCATTCTTAATCCTCGCCCAATCAACAAACCTTAAACCTAAATCAGGCACTTTGAAACACCTCTTCAAAAAATTATCAACCAAATTGCAATCAAACTCCACATCATCTCATCCAAACGCTCCTCAACCAACATTAAACCATCCCCACCTCTTAAAACCTCAGTAACCTTACGCACTATCACGCTTACATCCTCACCCACCTTTTGACCCGTACCAGCATTTTTAGAAATACCTTGGGTGCACCCTAACATATCTCCTCCTACATCAACTTTTACCTCGTCAAATGTCTGCATACAACACATATCAGATAGATTTAGTACATTTGAAATTTGAAGCCAGCAACACACAATTTCAAAACATTTATTCAATACTTTTATTTTTAGTAAAAATATTTTGCCTAACAAAAAACCAAGTACCAAAAAAAAGATATACCTTGGAACTGGCTTTTGAATATATGATTTCTTCAGCTTTTAGAACAACTGGAAGCTTGTCTTGCCATTCTTTGTTCTTCCTTGGCGCTGAGGTGTCAATCCCATTCACAACCCTAAACAAACACAATATGCATTAACTTTACTAAATGTTTTTGTTACACAATCCAAATTATCAACCACACAAATAAACTGAAATCCTATATATAAATAAATATCGCTACATTACTAAATATGCCTTTGTTTGAACTATACCTTATTTCACATATCCTCGTTCCTTTTCCAAATAACAAAACATTCACGATAACACTGCTACAACACCAACAACATACATATATTGCTCATAGGCTTAAAAGATCAGGAATATTGCATATGGTGTAAAACTTATTATTAGAACCGCTTTTTTACCCTAAAGATGAACCTCAAATGGGCAAGAATCAAATATATCAGAGCTATAAAAGTGATCTAACTCCAATAAGATTCTTTTAAAAAACAGTTTCTAGGCCTCTACAAACGGCTATAAACTAAACTCAACCAAACAAAAGCCTAAATAAAACAATAAATAAAGTAAGCATATCTTATAACAAACTTTCACAAACAAAGCCCCCTTTTTTCTCCATTGTCATCCAAAAATTCGAACTCAGTGTTTTTCCTATAACAAAAGAAATCAGCTATTGAGCAGAAGTAATGCATGCATTATGACAAACAATTTTGAGGCTTTACATACCTAGGATGCTGGTGGTCATTTGTGAGATGAAATTATGAGCGTTTGAAGCCTTTGCAACTTCAATGACTTATGGGATTGTGGGATAAAACCACTGCCAAAAAAAAGCGACCAAAAGTAAGCTTATGAGCATTCCAAAAATCACCCTAATCCTAAATCAAACCATACCAAGTAAACCATAAACCCAAAATACCCAGTTCATAATAACACAAACACAATCAAACTCTAATCTTGGTTTACAATAAAAATTAAAACTTTAAGAATATAAAACAAATTAGTCTATCAAAATTACATAGGAGGATTTAGTTTTTTTAAGAAGTTGTACGAATTTGTTAACGGTTTATGTGTTGATCTTGGTAAGTGGCAATTTCTAGATTCATCTTCTTCATCTTAAGCTCAAGATAGGCGACAAAGAGAGAAGAGAAGCGAGAGATACGATCTGTTTGGTGTGTGTGTTTATGTTATTGTTTGGTATGAGTGAAGAGGAGCACGTGGAAGTGGCAATTTAAGTATATAGTTCTACTTGGTCTTATGGTTGATAATTCTTAGCTACCAAAGCTGAAGCAGATATCTATAAAAAGCTAGCCTACCAACATCCTCTTCACACCATTATCTTAAGGTTTGTGGTTTAATCTTCGGACACCATTTAATCAATTTCACTTTGCATACTTCGAGTAAACGGGTTTAATCGTAATGACACCTTCGTGACACAACCTATTAGAGAAGCATAAAACTTTCTAACCTGGTGGGGGATTGTTGGAACTTTGAGGAGTTTGGCAAGTTTTCATACGTTCAAATAGAGCAAAAGTACAACAAGTTGATGCAACAACTAAATGTAAGTGATTCAAAGCACATGGTACAAGTCTTTTACAATAAAACAACTAGTATGTTGACTAAGTAAAAGGTAGGAGTAATAGGCTGATTTGGATGTCAACAAAATGGTTGAAACCATATCATGTTCCTAACTTTGTGGGTTGAAAACGTGACCATGATCTTCATTCATTTGTTATGTTGTTAACTTATAAATAGAGGATAACTACTTTTATCTAGTGTGGAAAAAGAAAATACTAATAAACACACACAAACATAAACGTCCCTAATATAATGAATCATGGTGTGTGCTCTTTTTATTTGCCAACTCGTGTGTTACTACTCCGCCATTGTCATTTTGTTGTTACCATTCTCTGGTGGTTAACAACACGAGTCTGCATCAAATCCTAGGGTTCGTTACGCATGAGGCTTGTAGAGAATTGAGCGCGTAAACACCTTTTAATGACAGGGAGTTTGGTCCCGTGCGGAGCTCTTTAACGGTTTTGTTATCATCTACAGATTAGTTCTTAACGTTAAAGGTTGCGGGTTTACATCAGTTGGATGTTCAGAAATGTTCTAAAGATGGTTAAGAACTTTGTTCCAACGATCAGGTCCATCTTTATCTCCCTCATGTATTCAATGTTGTTACTTGTGTTTTGTTATCTCAATTCATATACTTTGTTTCAATAAAGGTGTTTATGGAACAATGGTAAACAACATGATGATATGTTAACCCTAATTTTCCAACAATCTTAAAAGGTGTTTAGTTACGTTTTGAAGGGTTCATTTAGGATTGCTAATAAGGTTTTGATTGTTTATATAACCTGTTATAAAACCATTCTCCAGCCATGTTGTTTACTAAATATTAAATTGTATAGTCATGCAAATATGCAATTGTGTTTGAACTGAGATATCATAGACAATAGGCACTCCTAAAAGTGTTGGGTTAAAAGTCTTATTTGAACAGGTTTTATAAGGTGTGTTTCATATTTGAGATATACGATTGGTGCTTATTGAAAACCTAAAATGAATTGGTGAGCGATTAAATGCATTGTGATGTATTGGGTTGTATAATGGTTAAGACATGTAAAACCATGCACATAGTTATTCGGTGTTTTATCTTTGCTACTGTTGTGCCGAAATGATATGTCTACGAAGAGACAAATCATTATACCTATGAATCAGTAATACATATAGTGCATTAATTTTAAAACAAGTGTGAAAATGTATTTAGTCGATAGTCACTAGAAGTCAAGAAGTTGTGACTGTAATGGGAATACCCGAGTTACGTTGAGGAATAATACTATCACACTTGTAGTTAAGTACATCCAAGGTGGGATCGACTATAGCTCGTGGAGGAGCATTGTAATTAAGATATATTATCAATATATTCAGAAAATGCTACATTTTCGAATAAACTAACCGTTGTGCTTGTTGGTACAAAATTTGGAGACATTATTATGCTATTCTTAAACTAGCATACATGGTGATTTATGATCACCTTGTAAATGTCACTATCATAGTGTTATATTTTGCCTCAAAAAATCGTGGTTTCTAGCTTTGTTTTCATTATGTTTTGGTTTCATATCATGGAGTAATTATTTAATCAGTAAATAATTTGGGTTTTTAATAAACTATAGTAATTAAAAACACATGGTTAGCTAGACACTGTGCAGAATGTGTATGCTAGAATGGTATACTCAGATATTGAAAACACATGGTCGGCTAGACACCGTGTAGAATGTTTAGTGGTTCAATTGTGTTTTTTTTTGTCGAGACATGCCCATCGAATATATAACTTTGAGTGAATTTTATATTAGCAATGTAAACTTGTTGGTTTATATATACCTGAATCAAATTTGTTGTTTTAGAATGCATGTTGAAGTATCAGTTGAGATAAAGAGTGAAATTATAAGTTGTTTATCTCAAAGTATTATCTTAACAATATGTTAAGTTATAACTTAAAAGTTTGAGGAAGAAACTTTTATCTTGCTTCTAAAACCAAAGAGAATTTGATATGTGAAATTGGGATCCTATATTGTGTTGTAGTGGTGAGTAATTGAACCAAATATAGGAACTTATATGTGAACTCTTACGACATAACGGTCATATAAAGATTTATGGTGGGGGTTATAAAGAGACGAGTTATAACCTACGCATAATCTATTGAAGGAGTTTTGTATGAGTTGTTTCATGTGTTTGTAATTAATGTAAAATGGATGACCTGGTAAGCAACATGAAGTTGAAACCGTCACCCTATGTCCCTTAAATTGGATAGATTGTGATTATAATTGATCACTATGATCATGATTCTTTCTTTTTTGTCCCTCAAGTAGTGTATTCAAGATATTAAGAATTACAAATACACATGAAAGTCATACATAAAGTTCACAAGTTGGTGGATCGTTAAACTCATACACAATATGTTTATTCTTGAATGTGCAAGAAACAAGTGTGTAATTACACTTCAAGATGGAAGTTGTGTTATTTGCCTGGTTGTGGCAATAAAAGGAGGTTAAGTGGAATAGAGACTTAATACCTTAATATTCTGTTGTTTATCAAAATCTAGATAAAACTGAGAATGGCCATTAGAGAAACGTTTGTCAAGTGAACTAGAAACTTGACTCTGACCGGACTAAGACCGTGAAGAGAGACTTAGTGAGTGTTTGTGATGAGATCGATAAGCATGATAGTCACTTATCAAAATTTCTCCTTTAAGCCTCTGACGAGAGACTTATAGAGAGATGCTAGAGGCATGAGTCTGAAACCATATGTGAATCGGTTAGTGATGGAAACCCAACTTGAATGTAGTGCTCCTACCTCTCGAGTTTAATGGGTAACAACGAAGTCACTCATCGATAGAAGATGCTATCGACGAATTTACTCATGTATAGCAAAGATAGCATGGCGTTGCCGAGAATGAGGATGAGATTATTCTCTTAACAAAGCTTTTGAGGCATCTTTGCAACGAAGACGTTGGAGTAGCTTTGCCTATATAACCTAAAGGTGGTGCCGCTTTGAATAGAGAGTTGTGGTTTCTATCTTAGAGGGTTATTGTAACACCCCCAAATTGGGTCGCAGCGAAATAATGTGTATCCGGGAGTGTTACATTACAGATCAATAGCACAAGATATGAGAACGACCTCAAAAAGAGCCGTTTAAAATACGATACATTTGATTTATTGAAATCGTTTGATATAAAGCACGAAGGCTTAAATAGTTCAACATTTGAAATAAAGATTCTAGATCATAACAATCGTCCCAAAATATAATGACTCCAAATCTTTATGCATGACACCCAAAAGACTATCCCAATGTATCATGTGCACCTCGTGCATCATTGACCTGAGAAAAACATGCTTAAAACGTCAACATAAAGTTGGTGAATTCATAGGTTTATGTAAATGAAATGTAGGACCGTAAGATTTCAAGTGTATGATAATGCAACATATGCAAAACACACAAATGTAATATCACAAATGTGATTACGTTTCCCTAAGCTCATGACACCGAAGCTCGACATGTATGAATGCAATATAAATATTGCCACATTGCCCGTGATGATGTTCTAACCCGCAACATCCGAATCCGACATGGTATACATCCGTTGGTTCACTCCGTGACACCAGTGAGAGCTACTCACCCGGATGGGGATGTCAACCCCAATAGATCTATTTATAACATTCGCGCTCACACAAAGTAATTGACAGTTCATGATAATGGGCTCAAAGGGTTATCGCTACTTAGGCAAACACGTAATCATGGTAAAATGTACACTTACGTCCAATTTGTAAAAACAAAGCATGTTTCTCACCCCAAAAGTTGTAAATCATTGATATAGTAAAACATGGGGCTATGAACTCACATTGAGTATTGATAATGTAGAAGCAAAGTTGTGGCACGAAAAACGATGCAAAAGACTTTATCCGCAACCTATGAATGAATAATACATATTCACTAAACGGAAAAATAATAGTAAAAATACTTGCAATCTCGTCCCTAGTGTGTGCTTGAGTTATAAATGAATTAAATGACATTTGAAAACAATTCCTCATTTTAAAATAGCCAATTTTATCGGGTCAACACGGTCAAAATACATGTATATAATTTATGACTTTGGACCTTTAAGAAACTAGGTCGTCTATACTTTAAAATATTAGTTGGGTCTGTTCTTGGTTTGGTCTCTAAGTGCGTTAAATAGTTGGATGAAACATTGACGCTTTCCTTTTGAATTAGACTTATAAGTTACTAAGTTTCATCATGAGTCGTCTTAGAGGTTTACGACTAGTTTACGGGTTCGTCAATTGATGATATGGAAAACTAAATACATATTTGAAATCTTAGCTGGGTTGTCTACAATATCCGTTAAGTAAGTTTCGGCTAAAAACGTCGTTTAAGTAGTTAAAAATAATGCTAAACATGTGCGGGTCGCAACACTGTTTCCAGACTTTAGAATCAGTTTGTGGATTCGTTACTTAACGTTAAAACAAAATAAAAGCACATTTGAAAACTAGGCTAGGTCTATTACAACTTACTTTTTATAAGTCTCGGGGGCGGAGGTCATTAAGAGGGTCGAAAGTGAGTACAAAGTAACGGGTGCCAAGCAGTATTAACTGCGTGCCAGCAGTATTAACTGCGTGCCAACAGTATTAACTGCGTGCCAGCAGTACTAACTTTGGGCATTCGTTGTGAGTTCGTTTCTCAACCATTTCTCCTGGTTCGAGTTGCTAAATACTACATGGCATGTCGTCTATAAAATGCCCCCACTTGCTCTCTCTATGTCCTAGCCTAAATAGGTTAAAACAAGGCTTAAAGTTAGGGTGTCGAACTGTCTGTCAGCAGTATTAACTGCGTAACAGCAGTACTAACTTTGGGTCCTTATATCTTTTTATTTACTCGACGAAAACAACTCATCTCCGAGGCAAAATAATCACGTCCAACCCTATTACTGAAATAAATTAAGTTTTTCTTGAATGTCTCGTGATTAAGGGTCGGATAAGGTGTCTAAAACTACCACACACATGGGCTAATTAATATGACATAACTTATATATTTTTTTTTCTTCCTAACTCCATAACTAGCCCTAGTTTTCAACATGCATGTATCCTAAGCCTAACATCATCACATTTTGTCCTTGTTTCACTTGTTACTTATACGTTTTATGGGTTTTTGATGTTTATTCGTTCTACATCAGTAAGTAATTAGGAAAAGACATGTTTTTCTTTATCAGGTTTTAAGCACACATCTGAGACCTAAGAATTGCATACATAAAATAAAGAAACAAAGATGTGAGACTCACAACGTGGAGAGAACTCGAGTACAAGTTGAACCCGAACGAAAACCCTAGTTTCCTAAAACACAAGAAACCCTAGCTTTGCCCTATCACCACCTTGATAATTCTTCTACTTGCCGTGACCTTGAACCAACCAGGAAAACTCCCAAGTGTCGAATGATGTTTAGGGTTTATGGAGGAGTAGTGACGTGAGGTTTGTGTGTGCTGAGTGTATGTCAAACAGTTAGGAGCAGACACCAGAGAACCAAAGTGACTAAGTGAAGTATGTGTTTGATGAATTTTTTTTTTACTTTCTGTTGTTTGCTAAGGGTATGCGAGTCCTTATATACAAACATAGCAAAGCATGCATAGTGTATCATCCTGGTGTCACGTTCTCTTGTAAACCCATTCATGGCAAAGTATTTTTGGGGATGAGGCATGGTCAATGTACAGTAACTAAAAGGTGAATACTGTTGGTTTGCATGGGAAAGCAGGATTTAAAAAGAGTAGCCAAAGTATCACGTGGGATTGAGGTGTTTATAAAAGAGATAATGGCTTTATTCAATGGGTATTAGAGTTCAATTTGGATAAATGTATACCTTCCTCCTAACAGCCGAATATTGCTGGATTCTTAGGATTACTAAAGTTTTTATCTAGTGTTACTTAGTTTCTTTAAGGTATAGGGAGGAAAGTTTTGGATGTAAATAAATTTTATTGGTTTCTTACTTTGGTAGAATGGAGTAAACGTGCCCAAACAACCTCTCTTGTTGCGTACACAATTTAAGTGGCGAGTACGAAGTGATCACGTAATGTCTTAATGAGTGTAGATGATGTTTCTAGCAAACGTTGAATTTTTGATGCATACGCGATTAAATTGGCGAGGTTTAAATGGAGTTAACCAAATAATTCTAATAAACAAAAGGGAAGATTATTTAATTTAGGATTTAAATGGGAAGTAAACGTACAAACCAAATAAGTAAAAAGGAAAATAAACTAATTGAGATCGTGATATGACCTGAAAAACACAGGGTGTTATAGTCTCCCCCGGTTAAATGAGCCTTGTCCTCAAGGCTTAAGATGTTGTAGTGGATGAAGACGCCTGATTTGTGAAGAGATGTGGGTATTTCTTTTTGAAGGAATCTTCCCGTTCCCAAGTGAACTCAGGACCTCTCCTAGAGTTTCAGCGAACCTTATCGAGTGGTATACGGCTTCACTTTAATCGTTTGATTTCCCGTTCCATAATTTCAACGGGCTCTTCTACAAATTAGAGTTTATCATCAATATGTAGTCCTTCTAATGGAACAACTAATGGTTCGTCGGAATAACATTTCTTCAAGTTGGACACATGGAATGTATTGTGAACCCTGCTCAATTCTTGAGGGAGTTCAAGCTTATAAGCAACAGATCCGATCCTTTCCGACACCTTGAAAGGTCCAACATATCGAGGGTTTAACTTCCCCCGTTTGCCAAAATGTACGACCCCTTTCCAAGGTGAAACCTTGAGCATAACCCTATCCCCGACTTGGAACTCCATCGGCTTACACTTTAAGTCTGCGTAACTCTTTTGTCGGTCACAAGCGGCTTGAATCCTTTGCTTAATATGGATGATTTTCTTAGTCGTTTCTTGAATTAAATCCGGACCGGTGAGTTGAGCTTCTCCGACTTCGGCCTAACAAACAGGTGAACGACACTTTCGACCGTAAAGAGCCTCGAATGGTGCTGCCTTGATGCTAGCGTGATAACTGTTGTTGTATGAAAACTCGACTAATGGCAAATGATCATGAAATATTGTCTTTAAAATCTTTCAAAATTTAAAACACAACATATAGATGTATGGATCTTGAACATATAAAGAAAAATATAAGTAAATCACAAAAAGTAGTTAGGGTTTGCTTACAAAAGATGATGAACAAGATGGAACACAAGAGATCTTGAAAGAAAAATAGTAGATCTTAAAAACCCAAGTATAATTTCAAAACCCTAACTCTTGAATCTTGAGAAACCTTTGAAAATCAATGAACCAACACTTGGATATACCTTAGAAACTCTTGGAAATGATCTTGGATTACTTGAATTGTGAGTAGGATCAAAGAAAATGAAACCCTAGTTGGGAGTTATTGTGCCGTGAGCAAAGAAGAGGAGAAAAGAGAGATGTGAGTTTTTGTTTGGGGCTTGGAAATGAAAGTGAACCCTAGTTGTGATAAAACATAGTATTTACAGGACATGGATTGGGGTTTTAAGGTTCATAGATGCACGCATGTGACCAACACACACCAAGAGTGTGTGTGGTCTTGTGTTCGATCGAAATTAGCCATAAGGAGGGGGGAATAGTTCAAGCCAACTTTGGCTCCAAGTTTAGCTCATGGCTTGGTCTTGGCTCACCAATAATAGTCCAAGTGTGTAAGAAATAACATGCATGCAAGTCACTAGCCAACAAAGTTGTCATTTTCCTTCACATGCATGGTAAGTTTTCAAATTTTGAGTTAGTGGAGCATAAATGATTTAATTTCATGTCCAAGCTTGTCCACAAGCTAAATTTCGTGGGTAGTGGTGAAGGCATGATAAGATCGTTTATAGCTCAAGATTGATTAGATCTTATATATCTAGGATGAACAATAACAATGATTGATAACACATAGCGGAATAATAAAGAACACAATCAAAGTTATCACAATGTTTTCTTTATTGAACGTTTCCCTATTACCCCAGCTATAATTTGGGTATACACCAACTAACTATGGTGTACTATTCGACTCTCATTAGTCGACTTGCTATCTAACTATCTAGACTCTCATTGGGAGAGATCTAGTTTTCTATGGATGGATATCTAAACCAGACGCCTACCCTCTTTATATAATAGAAGGAGGTTACAAGAAAACTCTAGCTTACATAGGAAGCTAACTTAATATTTTACATTAAGTCCTTGTTGTTTCATCTTTCTTCAATCTTGCATATTTAGTTTTGTAATCATCAAATCTCAGATCCCAACAATCTTCCTCTATTTGATATTACAAAACAATCTCCATGTATGAAACAATCGTGAGTGCTTCCCCTTGACTTAAGATCTTCTTGAACATGCCACCAAACATAATAAGCTGCAAATCATATCTCTATAGTCTTCTTCTCCTTTTTGTAATCATCC
>BQNB010188198.1:0-11971 GCA_026074375.1 Tanacetum coccineum
GCATAAAAAAAGTTATTTACTTGTACTGTGACTATTATTGGCGCCAAAATTCCCGCTCATTAGAAGACCAGTTTCGTCTTGTCATTATCAAGTTATCAATTTCAATTTCAACTTTAATGTTTTATATAAGAGAAATTAATAAGGAGTTAGTAGTATATTAATATATTATTTTAGGGACCTCAAATACTTGATATATTAATTTATTATTTTCTTTAATATTTAGGATGTTAATCGAACGTAAACGAATGAAATAAACGAACGTAATCGGACGTTCACGAACGTAAATAAACGAACGAAGAGTTTGTTCACGTTTGTTTATTTAACTAAACGGACCAAAATTCTTGTTCGTGTTCGTTCATTTATTAAATAAATGAACATAAACGAATTTCTTGGCGAACGATTTACGAACGGTTCGCTGAACGTTCAGTTCGCTTACAGCCCTATTGAAAACGACAGGTTAGGAACGTTTTGAGAAAAAATATATTTTTTCGTCTTTTAGTGAATTTTTAATTAAAAATAATAATAAAATAATATTTTATTATTAAAAATCAAAAATCATGTTTTAAGTAAAAAAATTAAGTATAAACTTTTTACGGAATTTCGACATGACCCGTACGTGTTTACAACGTTTTCCAAGATTTCAAACCTTAATTTCCAAACACTTTTCACAATTCGACACTTTTTGACAAAATTCCAAAATCTTAAACTTTAACGTTCACCAAAACGTTTTCCCCAAAATAACGATCAATATCACATATTAAATACATTTCGCTTTCAAAAAGTCCACCAAAACTCTCAAAATGACCAAATATCGCTTATTGGGCCTCAAGGCCCAACAAGGTTCCATTAGAACATTTATAAGTCCAAAATGCTATTTAAGTCCAAAACCAAGGTCCATTTACATATATAAGTATATACTTATATGTAGAAATAATCCGGACCACAATAAGCCCTCCCGTTAAGCCGCGGCTCAAATAGACTTATTGGGTCGTGATTCCATAAACTCCAAAATACGTATATTAAGCTTTAAAATAAGCTAATAAGCTACGTATCACTTTTGGTTACTACCATAAGCCTCAAAAATAGTCCACAACATATGTCATAACACAAAAATAATCAAAATCACTTTTCTAGTGACTTTGAGAATTTACACGTGGTCTTTAAGCCCAAATAAGCCAAGAAATAGCTTAAAAATAAGTCCGAATAAGCTATACAAGCAACTTATCAAAAATAAGCATTCTAGCATCATATATTATTCAACCATCATGACCACAACATCAAAACTATAAAAACCCATTTTCTCTTTTTATACCACACGAACCAAACACCCCTTAAATCATTTATTTCGTTTCCAAAAATCAATTTTCACAACGATCAACTTGTACAACTAACATCTATGCATCAAAATAAACCCAAAAGGACAAACAAAATTTAAATTTGAAAACTTACAAGAAAATCTTCAAATTTGTAGATTTCGACACGAACCGGACAACCCAAACGTTGTTTAAATGAATAACCAAACACTAGAATCAACCCCAAATATTTATATCTTCATGTTTTCTTGATCAAAATTTAAAAATTATGAGTGTGTGTGTTGTAGGTGGCGGACGAAAACAAGACACACATAAGTGTGTGTTTATTTTTTTTGAAATGAAATGGAAATGAGTGTAAATCTCTTAGCATATGGAATATATGTGTACACCTTTGGACACAACTCCTAAAAACTAGCCATGTTGTTCCCTATCCTTCCCATAACCGGCCAAGGGATCCACGGGAGTCCCGGGCCTTTCTTTTCGTGTTGAAATCACTTAAAAACTCGTAAAACTCAACCGTAACATTTACCCCAAAGTTAAAAAGCATTTTTATGCACCTTAAAAATTCTTTTCCATTAACTTAGAGTATTCACATGCCTTAATTACACTTTAAACCCATCAAAATTCAATTTGTACATTAACGGACGTGTCAGACTTGTTTTTCGGCATTTCTTAAAATTCACGGGTCAAACCACCCGGAATACATAGATACATTCTAGAGAAAGAATAGCTTCAAGGTTTGTAACCCTAGTACTACAAGAGTACTCGTATTATTCTAATAATATTGAAGCAGTTTGTGGTTTATTCATTGTTCTTTGGTTGTTACTGTTCCATTGATAATTACCTCTAGAGTATCAAAGTGTAGATTCCGCATACACTTTGGTATACAAACAAAGTCTCAACCATTGTTATTTTGGATTCATCCAAGGTAACAAACACTTTACAAAGTAAAGAATCGATCAAGGCGTGGGATCAACAAGTGGTATCAGAGCCTGTGCTTTGAGAAACTTTGATCTAGGAGGAATGGAGTTGGAAAATTCTTAGAACAATGCGTTGGCAAAGCTTCCCATGCTCAAACTCGGGGAGTATGAGATGTGGGAGATAAGGATCAAACAGTACTTTCAGATTCAAGATTATGCTCTATAGGAGGTCATAGAGAATGCGAATTTGTGGGTACCTATTCCTGTTACAGCAACAGAAACTGGTCCATCAACAGGATTGAAGATGACTGTGCCTTCTACTGCTGAAGAAAAGACGGCTAAAAAGAATGATGTAAAGGCCAGAAGTCTTCTGCTCATGGCACTGCCCAATGAACATCAACTTACCTTTGACCAATATGTTGATGCTCAATCAATGTTTGTTGTTGTTAAAGCTCGATTTGGAGGGAATGAAGCAACAAGGAAGACTCAGAAGGCCTTGCTGAAGCAACAGTATGAAAATTTTAATGCTTCAAGTTCAGAATCACTTGATTCTATCTTTAACAGGATTCAAAAGCTTGTTAGTAGATTGGCAATTCTGGGTGTAGTTACTCCTCCAGAAGATCTAAATGTTAAATTTTTGAGGAGCTTACCTTCTGAATGGGATACACATATGGTAGTCTGGATGAACAAACCCGATTTTCATACTATGGGTTTGGATGATTTGTACAACAATTTTAAAATTGTTAAACAGAAGGTAAAGAAATCTGTTAGCACAAACAATGATGATAAGAACTTGGCATTTCTAACCACTTCAGGTGCAAGCAGTACTAATATTTTTAATACTGTTAATCCTGAAGTTAGTATTGGCACCACCAAAGTTAACACTGCCAATACTGAAGTTAGTACTGCTAGTTTTAGTGATGCCACAATATATGCCTTTTTATCCACTCAACCACAAGGGTCTCAACTAGTTCATGAAGATCTTGAGCAACTTCATGATGATGATTTGGAAGAAATAGATCTAAAGTGGAATATGGCACTACTAAGCATGAGGGCAAGAAAGTTCTATCAGAGAACTTGGAAGGAAGATCATCATTGATGGAAGCAGTACTGCTGGATATGATAAATCAAAGTAAAATGTTTCAACTGCCAAAAATGGGACATTTTGCAGAGAATGCAGAGCACAAGGAGTAAAGACAACAGAAATTGGATCAAGTACTCAACAAAGCAGTAAGAATGAAGATGCTTCTGAAAAGGCAATGTGTGCTATAGATGGTGCTGGATTTGATTGGAGTGACATGCAGAGGAAGAAATTCAGGCAAACATGGCTCTCATGGCATTCTCAGATTCTAAGGTAACAAATGATAAATCTTGTTCTAAATCTTGTTTAAAAAATTATGAAGCTCTAAAGAAACAGTATGATGATTTACTTGTTAAATTAGATGACACTGGTTATAAAGCTTCTACATACAAAAGAGGTTTATCAATTTTAAAAGGACAAATTCTTAATATATAAGAATCTGAAGTCCTTTTTCTGATGACATGCTTTTCCCCTTAAAAGAAGTGAAGTTCACAAAGAGTATCTAAAGGATTACTTAGGACTGAACTTGAAAAGGTTAAGGAAGAAAATGAGGGGTTTTAAGTTTAAGATTGCAAAGTTTGAAAAATCATCAAAAGACTTAGATCAGTTGTTAGCAAGTCAGATAACAACAAGAGCAAAAAGTTTTGGTTATAATGGAAGTTCCCTTCACCACATCCCTTGATTCTTAATATACCAACACCTTTAGACTAATTCTTATTCAGGTCCTAGAAAATTTAAAGCAAACTGAGTAAATGGTATGTCCTAGGATTCCAAGTGTAAAAGCCCTACCACTGGTTGTGATAAAGAGTCAGATAATTCTAAGGAGAATACTGATGACTCTTTAAAACAACAACAAAAGACTGATTCTAGCTCTGTTAAGTCTCCACTTAAGGTAGACAAAGATTGGAAAGAAAATTTTTCTATCCTGCTAATCAAGTTAGGGAAGAAGAACCAAAGACAAAGCTAGAGGAAATAATTATTTGCTCCACTTCATTTGAAGATTAGGTGTCATATGATAGAGGATGATGTTTGAGCCTATCCCTAAGGTTGAAAAGATAACTGTTATAACTACTGCTTACTAAGAAAAAGTCTGTTAAACCTTAAAAACAGTTTAGGAGGTCATGTAGGTATGCAGCAATGTACAGGTCACAAAGTACCTAGAGGAAACAAAAGGAATTGGAATGTCAAAAATCCAATCAATTAGGCTTGTACTTGTTTTTTAATAACAAGGCAAGTTTTATCTGTGGAAGTTATTGATCACATTCAATACGAAACGTCCTATTGTAACACAAACAAATGGCTCCAAAGAGCAGTCTTTAATGAAGATTGGCCAAAAACGGTTAAACTGCAAGGCCCTGTTAAATACTGTTAGGTCTGTTAACACGTCAGACCTTTAGTACAGCTAGGTCTTTAATACTGTTAGGCCTTATTATACTGCTCACCCAAAATCAACAGTTCATTGTGCTAGACCAAGGACATATTTTCAAAATCAAGCACAATCAACAGTTCACAGGCCCTTTTACAAGAGAACAGCATTAACAAAAAGGTCTTATAATCAAAATGTTAATACTGGTAGGCAAAATAAAAATGTTAATACTGTCAGGGAAAAGGGGTTTAATGATGTTAAGCCCTCAGCATGTTGGGTTTGGAAACCTCATCAAACCCAATGGTGCATCAACCTGGTTTTTCAACAATATCAATTAACATTGATGTCACGAGGCAGATCCAAGTTAGTAAGGCTTGGGTCCCCAAAACAAAAATAGACTTCATAAGTTTTATTTCAGATCAATTCACAACTAAATGATAAAGGATTTGTTGATAGTGGATGCTCAAGGCACATGACTGGAAACATAGCCCTCTTTCATGATCAAAGACATTGTTGATGAAGGTTTATGTTACTTTTGGTGGAGGAGCAATGGGAGGCGATTACTGTATAGGTACTATTAAAAACTGGTAATCTTGATTTTTGATGATGTATACTTTGTCAAAGAGTTAAAGTTCAACCTCTTTAGTGTCTCACAGATGTGTGACAAAAAGAACTATGTTCTTTTTACTAACTCTGAATGTCTTGTCCTATCTCCTAATTTTAAGTTGCCTGATGCAAATCAGATACTTCTTAAAATTCCTAGACAGGATAACATGTACAGTTTTGATATGAAAAACATAGTTCCTAAAGATAGTTTAACTTGTCTAGTTGCAAAAGCTACATCTGAAGAATCAATGCTCTGGCATAGAAGGCTTGGTCATATAAATTTTAAGAATATAAATAAACTTGTCAAAGAAAATCTTGTAAGAGATTTGCCTTTAAAAAGATTTGAGAATGACCAAACTTGTGTTGCCTGTCTTAAAGGCAAGCAACACAGAGCCTCTTGTAAGACCAAGGCCTTTAATTCCATTACTAAAGCCATTTGTGTGTGATGGTAGCAACACATGGATCTATTTGGTCCCAACATCTGTTAATAGTTATTTAATGCATAAAAAGTACTGCTTAGTAGTCACTGATGATTATAGTAGATTTTCATAGGTTTTCTTTTTAACAACTAAGGATGAAACAAGTGAGATCCTTAAAAACTTTATCAAAGAGGTAGAAAACCTAGTGGATAAGAAAGTTAAAATAATCAGAAGTGATAATGGGACAGAGTTTAAAAACAAGGTGATGGATGATTTCTGTAGGGAGAAAGGTATTAAAAGAGAATATAGTGTAGCTAGGACTCCTCAGCAAAATGGTGTAGCTGAAAGGAAGAATAGGACACTCATTGAGGCTGCTAGAACAATGTTAGCTGACTCTAAGTTACCTACCACATTTTGGGCAGAAGCAGTTTCTACTGCTTGCTATGTACAGAATAGGGTCTTAATAGTCAAGCCTCATAACAAGACTCCTTATGAACTCTTTAGAGGTTTTAAACCAACTATAGGCTTCATGAAACCTTTTGGATGTCATGTTACTATTCTCAATACTTAGATAAGTTAGGGAAATTATATTATATATAAAAAAAAAAAATATATTGGGGGGGGGGGGGGGGGGGGGGGGGGGGGGGGGGGGGGGGGGGGGGGGGAGGGGGGGGGGGGGGGGGGGGGGGGGGGGGGGGGGGGGGGTTATAAAAAAGGAAAAAAAAAAAAAAAGAGTTTGATGAAAAGATTATGAAGGTTTCTTTGTTGGAATATTCCTTAAGTACAAAGCGTTAGGGTATACAACATTAGAACCAGAAAAGTTCAGGAAAACTTGCATATTGGGTTCTTAGAGAATAAGCCTATGATTGAAGGAAATGGTCCAAAGTGGCTGTTTGATCTTGATTCTCTAACTCAATCAATGAATTATGTACCAGTGGTTGTAGGAAAATCTTCTAATGATTTTGCAGGCATCAAGAGTTTTTTTTGGAGTCTAGCACATCTTCTCACAGATCCAAGATTGGATTGTAATGCCAATTTGGAAGGATGCCTTCCATATTTTATGATGCTCACCAAAAATTGTTGTGATGCCAATAGATAGAATGCAGATGAATACATGAATGAAGATGATTCTACAGAAGAGTCCTCATAATGGTAGCAATCTTAAGAAAATGAACGCTGATCACACAAGTTAAGACTGCAAGACAAAATATTAATACTGGAAGTAAGAGAAGTTAGTACTGCTCTCCCTAGAAGTTAATACTGCTATTCCTGAAGACTTGGTAGGACCTAGTCCTGCATCTGAAGACTCACATGTGGATACCAAGAAATTGAATTGGGGAACATTCCTCAATCTTATGAAGTCCCTACCACTCCTCATACAAGAATTCACAAAGATCATCCATTGAGCAGTGATGAGAGATGTGCAGTCATCTATTCAGACAAGAAGGATGAAAACTTCTACTCTGAAAAACGATTTCTTAGTCTATATATGAAGGAATGACTCATCAGGATCTTTAACATAATGTATTTTTGTTTGTTTCCTCTCTCAGGAAGAACCAAAAAGAGTTTCTCAAGCTCTTAGAGATCCAGCATGGGTAGAAGCAATGCAGGAGGAACTTCTTCAGTTCAAACTGCAAAAGGTCTGGATTCTTGTGGATTTACCTAAAGGTCATAGAGCAATTGGTACAAAGTGGGTATACAGAAACAAGAAAGATGAAAGGGGGATTGTCATCAGAAACAAAGCAAGACTTGTTGCTCAAGGACATACTCAAGAAGAGGGCATAGACTATGATGAAGTCTTTGCTCCTGTGGCTAGAATTGAGGCCATCAGACTGTTCCTAGCTTATGCTTCTTATATGGGTTTTATGGTCTACCAAATGGATGTAAAAAGTGCCTTCCTGTATGGTCAGATTGAAGAGGAGGTATATGTATGTCAACCTCCAGGTTTTGAAGATCCTGACCACCTAATAAAGTCTATAAGGTAGTGAAAGCATTATATGGCCTGCATCAAGCACCCAGAGCTTGGTATGACACTTTGGCGAAATTATCTCTTATGCAATGTTTGAAAGAGGAAAGATTGTCCAAAACAAATTCAATCAAAGAGTACTTAAGGGACATATCCCTTGCTTGTTCAAACTATTGGATGACATTTATCTTTGGATCTACAAAGAAGGAATTATGTGATGAGTTTGAGAAGCTTATGAAGGATAAGTTTCAAATGAGTTCTATGGGAGAACTCACCTTCTTTTTGGGATTACAGGTCCAACAGAAAAAGAAAGGAATTTTTATCAGTCAAGATAAATATGTCCATGAGATTTTGAGAAAGTTCAACTACTCAGATGTGAAGTCTGCCTCTACTCCAACAGATTTGGAAAAAGTCCCCCCCCCCCCCACTTTAGTTCAAGATGGAGATGCTGATGATGTTGATGAACATCTTTATAGATCTATGATAGGCTCTTTGATGTACCTTACAGCATCCAGGCCAGATATCATGTTTGCAGTTATGTGTGTGTGCAAGGTTTCAGGTTTTCTCTAAGTCTTACCCATCTCGTAGCGGTTAAAGAATCTTTAGATACCTTAAAGGAAAACCATCATTAGGACTTTGGTATTCTAAGGATTCTCTATTGGAATTAGTTGCTTACACTGACAGTGACTATGCTGGAGCTACACAAGATAGGAAGTCAACAACTGGAGGTTGTCAGTTTTTGGGAAATAGGCTGATCTCTTGGCAATGCAAGAAACAAACTGTAGTTGCCACTTCTACAACTGAGGCTGAATTTGTGGCTTGCTACAACTGCTGTGGACAGGTTCTCTGGATACAAAACCAACTGCTGGATTATGGGTACAATTTCATGGATACTGTTATTTACATTGATAATACTAGTACTATCTGCATAATAGAAAATCCTGTTCAACATTCTAAAACAAAACATATAGAGATTAAGCATCATTTTATAAGAGATTGCAATGCTAAAAAGTTGATTCAAATGGCTAAAATTGACACTCAACATAATGTAGCAGATCTTCTTACAAAAGGTTTCGATGCTGGTAGATTTTAGTACTTGGTCTCAAGTATTGGAATGCTCAATCCCTAATGCCCAAATCTCTTGTTTGTTTTTGTAAAGGTTGTTCAAAGTTAGTACTGTTAAGTCTGTGTAAATTAATACTGCTAGTTATAATTAGTATTGCTAGTTATATTTAAAACTGTTTGTCAAAACTGTTACTTATAGTTAGTACTACTAGTTATTTCTGTGTCTCATTGTTAATCCTGTTAGTGTCATTTAATACTCCTAGACAAGAAAAATGGTTAGATTTTGTTTTTCTTGGTTCTGTGCAAACTCTTTCAGGATAAGCAATGAAGTGTGAAATTGGTTACTCAATGGTTCATTATTTGAGGGGAGGAATGTTGTTTGTTCCTTAGAGTGTTGGTTTTCTCACCACATAACAAATGGTCATCAGTTCACCATGTCTCATAAACAACAAAGAATTGTCTAATCCAGAGCAAACAACTACTGGTAAAGACTTCTCAAATCCGTTGATAGTTGATAGTTTACTCAAAACTATATGGTCATCAATGCACCATGTTTTTACAATGAAGCATTGGCTAGTCCAAAGCAAACGGCTCTTGGTAAAGACTAATCAAATCCGTTAATGGCTGGTAGTTTGCCAAAAACTATACTTTGTGTGCATTGTGAGCCAAAAAGAATAGAGAGAATTGGTGAGCCTAAAAACAGAAAGAGAGTTGTGTGAAAAATAGACAGAGTGACAAGTGAGCCAAAAGAATTGAGAGATAATATGTGAGCTTAAAAACAGAAAGAGAGATTGTGTGAAGTTATTTTTGAGTAATACAAACTTTGGAGTTTGTACTGCTTTTGGGTGGAGAAGTTAATACTGCTAGGCTTATTTTAGTACTGCTAGACCAATTTTAGTACTGCTGGATGACCGTTAGTACTGTTTGGGTCTAACAGATTTTTCATTAATTAATAGAGCCGTTGAGATATTTCCGCCAAATTCCTATGATATAGGGGTTTGACCAATTGGACTTTCGTGAACTATCTATATATACGTTTGTTTTAATCACGATAATCTCAATTTCTTTAAGACGGTCAAACCATATCTCTACGTTTCTCTATTTAAATTGCAATTAACTTTCTCCAGCTTTCATATATTCATCCACGATCATATCCCACTCGATTACTCACACTTTCAGTTATGGCAACCTTGGAATTTTGTGACAAGCACAACATGGTCGCGTTCTTAGAAAAATCTACAGGAAGTGCAGGGTTTCATCAAATCATCGATTTCCTAAATAGAAGTCACATTTGCTATGCACTGACAAAGAAGCCAGATGTTTGTGTCTCATTTATCAAACAATTTTAGAGGTCTGCTGAAGTTTCTACTGCTGAAAATGGAGAAGTCCAGATTACTGCTACTATTGATGGTCACTCAATGACTATAACTAAGGGATCTTCAAGACGACATCTCAAGTTGGATGATCAAGATGGTATTTCTTCTATTCCCAACTCGGAGATCTATGAGTAATTGGCGCTTATGGGATATCACATAGACTCAGATAAGTTAACTTTTCAAAAGGGTGCCTTTTCACCTCAATGGAGGTTTCTTATCCACTCTATTCTTCATTACCTTAGCCCAAAGAAGACTGCTTAGGAGCAGTTTAGTAGTAATATTGCCACTGCCCTTATATGTTTAGCTACCAATAGGAAGTATAATTTCTCTAAGATGATTTTTGAGCATATGGTGTCCAATATCTCTAGTCCCCATAAGTTTTTGATGTACCCTAGGTTCATTCAAATATGCCTAGATTGGGCAGGAGGGGAAACAACTTCAACAACACTCAAGAACATATCTTGTACCCTCTCTTAACATCAAAGTTTTTAACAATATGAAGAGGCCTACAAAGGGATATTCAGGCCAAGAAGTTGCTTTATTCCCTACTATGCTAAATGTTTTTGAACCTTCCACTTCACCTTCAAGAATTTTTCCCCCCAACATTTTTCCCTCACCTTCACACTTACCTGCACCTTCAATTGAACACTCACCTGATCATACCACTGCTGCTGTATCATTCCCATCTCCAACACAACCAACCCAACCATCACCTGGAGCAGAACAACACATTCCTACACCCCATGACTCACCTCTCCATGCTGTTCACTCACATGGAAGTGCTGTGTTCATTGTCTGGTACTGTTCCATTGATTAATACTTCTAGAGTATTGAAGTGTAGATTCCGCATACACTTTGATATACAAACAAAGTCTCAACCATTGTTATTTTGGATTCATCCAAGGTAACATACACTTTACAAGGTAAAGAATCGATCAAGGCTTGGGATCAACAAGTGGTAAAAGAGCTCGGGTTGTCCTTTCTGAAGATGATGAAGATGTTGAAGATGATTCTTCCAAACAGGGGAGGAAATTATCTGATGCAGAGGTTCAAGAGAAAGCAAGCACTGAAACTGAACCTATTATTCAAGAAGTGACTCCCACTGAAGTCATTCAAGATCAAGGAAGCAGTGAGAAAGGGAATTCTGAAGTTAGTACTGCTGGAGCAACAAAAGGTACTGCTAGTGAAGTTCCAGTGGATAGTACTGCTGAGGTAAATATTAGTACTGCTGGAAGAACTGTTACTTATAGAAGAAGGAGTGAAGAGAAAAGGACAAGAAAAGACAAGGGAAAAGCAATAATGACAGAGCCTGAGCCCAAGAAAAAGTCTAAGAAAGAGCTTGAACAAGAAAGGTTGAGTTTTGCTGAAGCCATTAGGTTGCAAGAACAAATGGATGAAGAACAAAGGGCACAGATTGCAAGGGATGAAGAAATTGATAGACAGTGGGATGAAGAGGAAAGGCAAAGAGTTATGTCTGAAGCCAAGTCAACTAAGAAGATGGATTGGAATGATCCTTCAGTCATAAGGTATCATGCTCTAAAGATGAAACCAAAGACAATTTCCCAAGCAAGTAGAAATATGATCAAGTACTTGAAGAATCAGGGAAACTACAAGGTTAGTGATTTCAAATGAATGTCTTATAATGAGATTAGGCCAATCTTTGAAAAGGTTTGGGATTTTAATCAACACATTGAGCCTATGGAGCATGGAACTGAAATGATTGAAGAAGAAGATGTTGATACACAAGAAGAAATGAAAGAAGTTGTTAAAGAAACTGGAGCAAAAAGAAAGAAATCTCTTCCAAGAAAAAGAAGGATTGTTAAGAGACAAAAGTTAGAAGAAGATGCTGAGAAGGAAGA
>BQNB010188200.1:0-11971 GCA_026074375.1 Tanacetum coccineum
TTCTTTGTTTTTACTTTCTCTCTCTAAAATCTATTTTTTCTTATTTTTGTGTTTTGGTGATGAAATGATATCCTAACACATCTTGAATAGTGAACCACCACTTCCCCCTCCAAGTCAAGGAACTTATCTCCCAGAAGTCCGAACTGAGCTTAAAGTCTGTGAAACTAATACAGCCAATTCTTCCGTTAATGAACCTACTGAGGTTGAACTCAAGGAACTGCCTCCCCATCTCGAGTATGCATTTTTGGAGGGCGACAACAAGTTGCCCGTCATTATTGCTAAAGAGTTGGATGTTGAGGAAAAATCCGCTCTCGTAAAGGTGCTAAAGTCCCACAAGCGAGCTCTCGCTTGGAAACTTTCTGACATTCAGGATTTCTCAAAGATATCCCGACCAATGACCCATCTCCTTGAGAAGAATACTCCATTCATCTTTTCCGATGACTGCGTTCGAGCTTTCCAAACATTGAAAAATCGACTTACGGAAGCTCCAATCTTGATTGCTCCAAACTGGGACCTTCCATTTGAACTTATGTGCGATGCAAGCGATTTCGCCATAGGTGCAGTTTTGGGGCAACGTCATGAAAAACATTTTCGGCCTATCCACTATGCTAGTAAGACCTTGATTGAAGCACAAACGAACTACACTACGACTGAAAAAGAATTACTTGCCATAGTGTATGCTTTCGAGAAATTTAGGTCTTACCTCATCATGAACAAAAGCATAGTGCATACGGACCATTCCGCCCTTAAGTATCTCTTTGCAAAAAAGGATGCCAAGGCGAGATTGCTCCGATGGGTTCTCCTCCTCCAAGAATTTGACTTCAAAGTTATTGATACTAAAGGAGCCGAGAACCTCGCAGCCGATCATCTGTCCAGATTGGAAAACCCGTATGAAAACGTCAATGATCCTAAAGAGATAAATGAAAGTTTTCCTCTTGAGACGTTAAATATGGTGACCTTTCGTGGAGATTCTAGAACCCCGTGGTTTGCCGACTTTGCAAATTATCACACGGGTAACTTCGTTGTGAAGGGCATGTCAACCCAACAGAAGAATAAGTTCTTCAAGGACGTGAAACATTATTTTTGGGATGACCCCTTCTTGTTTAAAATTTGTGCGGATCAAGTGATCAGGCGATGTGTGCACGGCAATGAAGCTCTTGAGATTCTCTCAGCTTGCCACAATGGACCCACCGGGGGACATCATGGTGCAAACCTCACAGCCAAAAAGATCTTTGACTCCGGTTTCTTCTGGCCCACCATCTATAAAGATGCCCACGAGTTTGTCAAGAACTGTGACTCGTGCCAACGTCAAGGAAAAACTTCACAACGTGATGAGATGCCTCAAAACTCCATCCAAGTTTGTGAAATCTTTGACATGTGGGGCATCGACTTTATGGGCCCGTTCCCGTCTTCACGAGGGAACAAGTATATTCTCGTGGCAGTCGACTATTTGTCAAAATGGGTTGAAGCGAAAGCGCTCCCCACCAATGATGCCCGAGTAGTTTGCAAATTTCTGAAATCTCTCTTCGCCAGATTTGGTGCTCCCCGTGCAATCATAAGTGATCGCGGAACCCATTTTTGTAATGACCAGTTTGCAAAGGTCATGCAGAAATATGGAGTTACTCACCGTCTCTCCACCGCTTATCACCCACAAACAAGTGGGCAAGTGGAAGTATCAAATCGTGGCTTGAAAAGAATCCTTGAAAGGACCATAGGTGAAAACCGTGCCTCCTGGTCGGACAAACTAGATGATGCACTATGGGCGCAAGTATGGACCTACAGCACAGCTTACAAAACGCCCATCGGTGTATTCCTTACAAGCATGGTGTATGAAAGGCATGCCACCTTCCCGATCGAGCATGAGCACTAAAAGCCTATTGGGCCTTGAAACAAGCAAACTTTGGATCTTTCAACTTGCGGGTTGATCACCGGAAAGTTCAACTCAATGAACTTAACGAAACTTCGTGATGCAAGCCAATAGAACGCATTAATCTATATGGAAAAAACAAAGAGAATCATACTCTCAAATCAAAAATCGTGGTTTTCCATCCACACACCGTCGGTGGAACGAGTCCCTTTAATTCAAGTTGAAGATTTTTCTCTCGGGCAAACTAAAATACGCGTTGTGAGTGGACCATTCACCATCACTCAAAGTCTTTTCCTTACGACACTGTTGAGCTAAATCTAAGCAAACGAGGCCGAATTTTCAAAGTGAATGGTCATCGTATTAAGCACTACTATTGGAGGGACGTACCACAATCGGTAGTCCCAAACACCAAACAATCCTCATATCCAATAAATTCAAGTGACGGGTCAAGCATAGCGACCTTAAACAAGCGCTTCGTAGGAGGCAACCCATGCTTATCCGTAGTTGTAATTGTATAAATAAGTGTTGTTTGTTGTGTGAGATAACTTGTCTTTTCTATCACACGTTTACGTGTTGTTGTTGTTTAATGTCCAGATTGCCCGTATTGTAAAGGCTCTCGAAATTCTGGTTTTGTCTATTCGATCACCTCGAGCTTCAAATCCCTCACATCATTTTTGGGAATCCCGATATCCTGAATCTAATTCGACCTAACGTTTTATCATTTTTGGCATACTTCATAAACGCCTTAGGATAACGTAGTACCCTTCAAAACATCGAGGAGGACGATGTTTTAGTACTAGTTTTGGGGGGAATCTTTCGATTTGAGTTGTTGCCTGCAGCACTGTAACCACGTAAATCCCGTAATTTTCAACAACCAAATTTTTTGCAAAAATACCAAATAAAAAAATGAAAAATGAAAAAAAATTTCAAAATAAAATAAGTGTTTTGTCACTAGATTTTGACTTTTCTTTTGGTAGAATGAGAATAATTTTTGACTCGATCGGAGCGTATTTGAGCCCTAGCTAGTTTCCTTCAGGGGGGAGGGTGTTCGCGTGGGAGCAGGTTTCACGATTCTATGCTTTGAATTTTAAAAGGTGAAGAACAAGAAATGATAGAGTTAAATATAAGTTTAATGAGTTAGCAAGAATTCGTCTCAAACATATAATAACTTGTGTTCTTTTTCCTCCCATAAGCTTCATAATCTCCCTAATCATAACGTGCTTGTTCAACTAAGTCAATCGATGTTTTCAGAAAAAGCTTCAAATTTGTAACTTGATTCTTTAAAAGCAAGGTTTTGAAAGATAAAATGCCAAAGAAGCATGAATGAAGTATGAATGCAAAAATGCCGAATATGTAAAATTATGCCCAATGAAAGCATACTATTTGATCATAGGAGCTAGTAAAAGATGTATCGTGAAATCGCACTCCGCTAACCACGAGGTGGGGGTTCAAAACTAAGACGTTCTTTACATTCTAGGGAAAATTTGGTGTGTTGTGATATCTCACTTGTAGAAAGGTCTGGGTGAGGTTCAAACTAAGACACCAGATCCTTAATTAAGCCATATAGGAAGAAGGTGTTTGATTGTGATTTCCCACACGCTAGCAACGGGTTGGTTTTTTCAAACTAAAGAAACACCGTCCGTTTGGTGTGAAAACCACTACTAGTAGCGAGGCCCTAGGTAGGTGTATCAAACTAAGTCAACACATTCCAATGCATTTAAGAACTAATGAAAATGATAAATATTTTGCAAAAAGTTTCTATGGTTTACAAATCAAGTTACAAATACCTAATCAGATTGTTGCTTTGAAGTCTGATACATCTTGAATTATGACTGATGAAAATAAGTTGATCTATTGATGAAGCGAGCACGACGACATGTCAAAACATATGAAGCCTGAGGAGTTGGTCGGCGTGTAGAAAGAGAGTAGGGGGGACCCGGGCGAGGTGGGTAAAGGGAGGAGGGGAGCGAGTACAGGTGTATCTCTTCTGAAGACGGGGCTGTCATCTCGACTGACTGGCATATCATTACTTAAGCTGAAGCAAAGATCTTTGTTAGTTCTACTCACAATTGGCGTATCTAGCGTTCCGAGACTACATGGTAAGAATCACAATCAGGGGACGATGAAATTATCTGTCAGGACGTCGTGGATTAATTCTACGAACGTTTCTCATTCTATGATCACATTGTTGATAAATAAAGGAGTCAAACATGTATAAAAAAAAAAAAAAAATAAATAAAAATTAGATTAGTATGTGTAAATATAAAAATTGGTGAGAACCGTGACTTTGTCGAGGCTATTGCTTACATTTATTCCCTTTGATAAACACTTGCTACTTTTCCAAGTTTATTAGTCAGGATTTGAGATTTTTGGTTTCTCAAGTGCTTACTTCATAGCATTGCGTGGGACACGCATCATCTTAGTTTGGGGGATTTTGGTATGTGCTTAATTACACATACCATTTTCCATTTAAAACGAACTTAAAAGAATAAAAACATACCAAAAATACATTGTATTTGTATGTTTGCATTTGTATTGTGCAGGAAACGGATATCTCACAAAAAGACGAAAAACCAAGCAAAAAGCGACAAAACAGGACGCGAGATGGAAAAGTGTGTGAAGACGAAGCCCAATCAAAGTCAAGTCAACTCCGAGAAGAAAAAGCAAAGAAAAATATAACTTGAGGGGTCAAAAATGCCAAACCCCTAAGTTATATTATTATATAAACCACAGGGACTGATTATGCCAATTTGGGAAACTTCATTTATAAAAGAAAGAAAGGGGAAAAAGAGAATGAAAAGAAGAAAGATGTGGAGGGGCTTTTCTTGTACACAATCCAAACATACCCTTAATCATCTTCAACCTCCCTCTGTCACAACCCAACTTGTATAACCCCTTTTCCAGTCTTCCCGCCAATACCAAAACCAGCCAGCACCCTGTTTTTGCTCCCATACTTCTCCTGCAAAATCACTCAACATCCTACCAAATCATTTCATCCACCCTACTTTCCCCCCCCCAGCTTTATAAAGTCCATGTTGGCAATCCCTCTCCATTCCCAAAGCACTTCGATGGCTGAGATTGTCTCCAAAGAAGCTCAAAAGAAATCAAAGGCTGGGATTTGCTCTAGATTCTCCTCACACAACTAGCACACTTGGTTTTATCTCTCCAAAGAAGCACAAGATGCAAGTCATATACTTCGGCTATAAATAGAGCCTTTTGTAAGCCTTTGTGGCAATTTTTTTTTAGCAGCTAGTTTTTTAGTTTCTAATTTAACTTAGCTTATTTTCAGTTATTTACAGTTTTTACTTTCAGCTTGTAACACTTTCAAGTTTTAATGCAAGTTTGAGTTTTTAAAGTCACTTTATAATTCCAAGTGTTAAGTTTCTTAATTGAGTTGTTTTGTGTTCAAAAGCTCTCAATACAGCTTGTTTACAAACTGTTTTAACTAAGTGAACTTAAAAAGTTAAGTAGTTAAGAGAATATCACACCAATCACTCTCAAATATACCTCAGCTTATGTTATGGATGATAAGCCAGTTCTGGATGGGCTTATGGACTCTCACTAGCTTGTTCTATGCAAGCTAGAGCTTGTAGATTCATTGTTTGACCCTGTTTTGAGCAAGGGTGTAGTAAGTCTCTCTATTTCTTACTTTACTTGTCTATTGCAGAATTGTTAGTTTATTTGTTAAAACTGCTAGTTATAAGTTAACACTGCTAGGCTAATTCATGCTTATTTAAGTGCTTATTATGGATTGAAAATTGCTTATAAGTGTTTTACTTTGTTATTTGATAATCTGTTTTTACTTAATTTGAAAGAAAAATGATTTTTAAGGGTCATTTTAGGAACAGTACTAACCTAACACTACCAGTACTAACTCCAAGTTAGTACTGTTAGTACTGGCAGTTCAATTTAGCTCATCAGCTTATTATTTCAGTTTGTTTAAGATTTCTTTAGCTTTTTAGAGTAGATTAAGCCTATTTTAGTTTACTGTTTTCAGTAGAACTTATTTGTCTTTTCAAAATAATTTTAAGAGTTAATCAGTTTTAGTTTTCTAGCTTATTTATCATTATAGTCTATTCTGGGTACTTATTCTTATGCTTAAGTGCTTATTTTGGGTAGTTAATCTTTTGTTTTAGCTTATTTGCTTATTTCCTGTTTAATTGTGTTTTGTTAAGGCTAGCAGTACTAACCTTTAGCTAACAGTACTAACTTAAGCCTAGCAGTACTAACTCTAAGTTAGTACTGGTAGTTAATACTGTTAGTACTGTTGTTAGTACTGTTGTGTTTCTCTTGTTTAATTTAGCTTAATTGCATGCTTAATTTGCTTATTTAGATTTAGATTAGCTTATTTGTCTGTCTTAAGCTAATTAGAGCTTATTTGTGCCTTAGTGTAAAAGTTTTTAGTAGCTTTCATGCTTGTTCTAGTTTATGTTCTTGTTTAATTTTTATGTGCATTTGCTTTCAGTATTAATTCACAAACATTCCTTGTTACATTCAAACACCAATCATCAATCGTCTTTCGATATTCCATTCTAGCCTCGTTGGGACATAACGACCCGGGAACACTCTATACTGCTTCCGGTTTTCTTGATCTCGCGGATTCTGATCCTTTGTTGTATTTATATTATATATAGGTAGAATTTAAGGGGTGAGTTCGCGTGACCAGAATGCAGGAAGCCAAAGCGGGTCAAAGACTACGCGGATCATCAAATGGAAGATGTGAAGTGCAAACAAGCTGAACAAGGTGTCCACTTCAAGGCTTAGCAAGCTGAATGTCTAGAAGATACGATGAAGAGATTGATGAACAAGAATTGGAAGCACATTACAGTTACATGGCAAAGATTCAGGAGGTATCACCTGCGAATCAAAGTTCAACTGATCCCGCCATTGGAACAGGATACAAAAACCCAGATGAAATGATGTGTTTGCCAATGTAAGACGACCTTTTCTGAGCAACCTGAAATCCATTAACGACACATATTTTTGGAGAAGATGATAGCAATGCATTCCTGATTCATTCGAAAAAAAAAAAAACATCAAATATATGTACTAATGATAATCAGGTTGATCAAAATGCGTCTGAATGTGTTGATGAGCGTGCTGCGCTTGCTAATTTAATTGCTAATTTGACTCTTGATACTGAGGAAAACAAAACGATTATAAAGCAATTAAAGAAAGCAAACGCATCATTGACTCAAGAACTGAAGGAGTGCAAAACTAACCTTGATGAGTCTAGTAGGGCTCTGGGGGAGGCTACTAGCAGTCGGGATAGTTCTCTGATTGCACTTCAGACCAAACAGACTGAGCTTGAGAAGTACACTGCCCTTAATGACCTAACGAGTGAGTATAAAATACTTCAAACAAAGTTAAATGACACTCTAGGACTATTAGCTCTTAAAGACATTGACATAAAAGAGGGTTTAAAAACTAAAACCTATGAAATTTCAGTTGTCAATCAGAAACACGATGAGCTAGTCAAAAAGAGTCTGTTAACTAGGTCACAATTTGAAGGTCAACTCAAAGAGAAAAGTAAGGTTATTTCGGATTTAAAGGTTAAGGAAGGAAAAGACATTGACACGATGATTGAAATGGACAAACAAATAAAGTTTTAAATGAAATTCTTTATAAACGCAATCAGTCAATTCAGACCATTCACATGTTAGCACCCAAATGCGCAACGTATCATGGTAGATCAACCTTTGCTAATCCAAAGTACCTCAAGAAAGCTCAATCTGATAAGCCTCGTTTGTATGAGATCCCATATGATACTTCTGATCCTGCAAACAGATTTTGCCCCAATGGGGAAGAGACAGTGACTCTTGAAAAGGAGAGTAGATCCAAATTGGATAAAGACACAGGAGAACCAAATAATTACACATATATTCAAACATTCTTATTTTTTTTTAATGAAACTTTCAAACCACCATCGCAAAGCCTAGGCGTTTGATAAGTGGCACGCGCTAAAGAAGTTAGGAAGACAATTGGAGAAAAACGTTTGTAAGTACAAAACCAAACATTGCCTAAAAACGTTGGCTTTCTAACCATGTCCAAAATCCATTTAGTAAAAGTAGACAAACTTTAATAACCGAAATGACAAACAACTTCAATCACTTTAAACAATTTTGTCACAAACGTTGGTCTAATCATCTAGTAGTGCATTTCCTAACCAACTGCTAAGGAGTATGGAGTTTAGATCAAAATCTATTAATGCCCCTTTCAGAACAAAAACTATACTGGACCAGTCATTGTTTTGTTAATGAACCTCAAAGGAAATGAATACGATTTGGAGTACGATAATTTTCCCTGAAAAGGAGCTTGACGAACTTGAATCAGAAAAGCGATTTCAAAACATATATGATTCTAATTCTTCTCGAAGAGTGAAATGTCTAAAAGAAGTTTACATGTCATATTTGCATTCTCGTCTGATTTAAATGCTAATACTGAATTGCAATGTCTTATATCTTCATAAATTCTAAGAATGTGAAAGTCTTTGCACACAGCTTTCGAAACAAACTGAATCTGTTAACAAAGAAGTTCATAATAATTTGTTAAAAAGTTTTGCTAAACTTGAAAAACACTCAATTTCTCTTGAACTTTCTTTACAACATTGTAAAGAACAGATGAAAAACAACCCAGTTTGCAAAGAAAATGCTTCAAAGCATTTCGAAAAGAACGATGAACAATATCATAAAATACAAGATTTGAAATCTCAAATCAAGACAAAAACATGGTGAATAAATGATTAAAGAAACTCATTCTGGTAACAAAAGGAAAGTCTATGGAAACTCAGTTTTTGATAAACCATCTGTTGATCGACAACCAAAATGCACGAACGAATTCCAAAACCATCAGTTTTAGGAAACCGACTCCTTTTTCAAATTCTCCTGAAATGAGATGTATTCAAACGAAACAGATCGGTTATTAAAACTAATGTTTTCCGAATGGTTTTAATTATAAAACAGTCACTCAACAGAATAGCCTCAGAAAATAACCAAGCGGTCGAACACAAATGTGCTTAAACTAGGAATGGTATAGAATGCCACCACCACAAACAAACTAGAACACCACAGTTGCCTCATGCTTCTAGGAATACTAATCCCTCACAAGTCTAAATCTTCAAGAGTATTCACACTACGAGTGTTAGCAACCACAGCTAAAGAGCTTTTCAGTTGAACGAAAAGGTCTGCCAAACATTAGTCAATGAAAGTTTTACAAAGAAGGAAGTAGAAAACCATCATAGGCTTTCTAGTATTTCTAAGCCGACAAAGTCTGTAACGCATGTAATGACAGTTCAAACTCCAGATATCTTCGAATGAGAAATTTGCAGTTTGTGCAAATTGGGAAAATTTGTGTTAATTCTAATCATGGATGCTTGTGTATCTCGATACATGAAAGACGTGAAATTCTAGAACTAAGAAGCCTCATGTAGTGCCCTATTAGTGCCTAGTAAACCCAAGAGAAAAGCAACAAATCTGTTGCAACACCCATAAGAAAACAGTTTGCAATCAGCTACCTCTATTTCAGAAATCCAAGGTTACGTATAAGAGTTTGTATGAGGATACAAATCCATGAATGAAAATGTGGATAGCTAAGGATGTCCATCAGGTATACATGACACAAAAGCCTCTAGGACCAAAAAGAAATGGATGCCTAAAATCAGGAAAGATGATGTATCATCAAATAATAATCCCACTATAGACATTGTCTCTAGATTAACTAATGTTTTGTGAAGGATATCAAACTTCATAGGAACCAATTTGTCCAATAATCCATCTCCACTAAATTCTCTTGCAGATTGTACAACTCATCCTATACATTGTTGACTCTGATGCACAAAGCACATGACGGGCATCTAAAGCTTTGTGTAATTTTGTGGAGAAATTTCTTTTTAACTGTGCATTTGGAAATGATCAGTTGCTCCTATTCTTGGTTATGGAATCTGATTCAAGGAATGTCACGATCAAACGGTTATTACGTCGAAGGCACTCAATCAGCAATTCTTTTCTCGGTATTGGTCAATTCTGTGATGCTGATTTTGGAGGTTTGCTTCAGGAAATCTACTGTTTTTGTGATAGATCTTCAGGGAAATGATTTAACTCACTGGTAGTCCGTGGATCTGATCTCACACAATACACTTCAAGAAACAACTTCATCACTCTAATATGTTTCATGGCTAAAGCTTCACCAACACAACATGGTTATGGCATCGAAGGCTTTCTCATCTGAACTTCGATTACATCACCTTACTCTCAAAGAAAGAAGTTGTGACAGGCTTACCCAAGTTGAAATATGTCAAGGATCAACTTTGTTCATCTTGTGAAATGAGTAAAGCAAAAAGAAGTTCATTCAAGACAAAAGCAGTTCCTAGTTCCAAAGGAAGGCTAAATTTGCTTCACATGGACTTGTGTGGTCCAATGCGAGTTGCAAGCATAAATGGGAAGAAGTATATCCTGTGATTGTTGTATGACTATACAAGATACACTTGGACCTTTTTCTACATTCCAAGTGATAAAACACCAGAAGTTCTTAAAGACTTTCTCACGATGATTCAGCGCAATCTTCAAGCTCAAGTTATTACTGTTCGTACGGACAGAGGCACGGAATTCTTGAACAAGACACTCCATGCCTATTTCAAAGAAGAAGGCATTGAACATCAAACTTCCACTCCTCGAACACCTGAACAGAACGGCGTTGTCGAAAGACGGAACCGTACTCTTGTTGAGGCTGCTCGAACAATGCTTTCAGCTTCTAAGCTTCCATTATCATTTTGGGCTGAAGCAGTTGCAACCGCATGCTATACTCAGAACAGATCAATCATCATATCCACTCATGGAAAGACGGCATATCACATCATAAATGACAGGAAACCTTCAATAAAACATCTTCACATCTTTGGTTGCACTTGCTACATAACTAGAGATGGGGAAAATCTGGATAAGATGAAAGAAAAAGGGGATCCATGTGTCATGGTGGGATATTCTACTCAGTCGAAGGGATATCGTGTTTACAACAAGAGAACACGCTTAATAGTTGAGTCCATTCATATCAAGTTTGATGAAATCAAAGAAATGATGTCTGATCACAACAGTTCAGACCTCGCACCACAACGACAAGAGATGTCTGTTGAAAATGTCTCTTCAGGCCTCGTTCCTCAAGGACAAAAGGCGTCAGATTATGACAACTCTGACCCCGTGCCCCCAAGACAAAATGTTGTTCCTTCAGCAGAGAAGACAGATTCGTCACATCAAGGGTTAGAATTTCTCTTCAGTCCTTTACTTGAAGAATATTACAATCCAACACACGATCAAGCTGAGGAAAACAACAATGATCAAGCACCGAATGCATCATTTCAGTCCTCTTTAGAATACCTGCCAGTTCGTCTAGATTCACTTTGTAGATCCACTTCAAAGTAATAACCATAACTTTATTTAGTCGGGATAATAACTCCCATACTCCAAGGTGTTCGAACTCATTGAGTTCTTCTTGCATTGCTTTAATCAAGCAGGATTGAGTCAACACATCTTTATACGTCTTGGGTTCAACAGAAGTGAGAAAAGCATCGTAGTAACAGAAAAGAGCTTGCTCATGTAATTGCAGCCTTGTTGAAACTGGTCTAGCGAGTTCATCGATTATATTTTCAAGTGGATGATCCTTAGTCTATTTTCTATTGTGTTTAGAAATTTGGTGATCGGGATGCACAATTATATGAATAGGATCCATTGATGAAGATTGATCAGAAGGAACTTCTGGAATTAGAATACCAAAGTACGGATCATTATCCATATGTGCGATATATAAGTCATGATTGTCTTCTTCAACATCATCAGGAATGACAGGAGGTTGAGTTTCGAGTGTTGTTTGAGAGTTACTTGGTGATGGTGCATCTTGGTCAACATTTGTTGAAGAAGGTGAACCGGTTGATACAGCGGGAACTGGAGCTACTACTTCATGAATTGGAGCAACGACTTCAGGGGCTAGGTAATCAACACTGGGTAGAGGAGTGAGTAATTCATCAAATAGCGATTGAAATAAAAGATCCCAATCACTTCTCGAAGGTGGTATAAATGGTGTTGAAGGAGGAGGGTTTGGCACGAGTCCTGAACT